>JABFPJ010002233.1:0-20630 GCA_022817425.1 Gryon sp. ZL-2020
ATGTGTACTACGTGATTCAAAACATTGCTAATATTAAGAAAAAATGTCAATATTTCATTTAATAAATAATAGAAAAACTGCAATCTTATTTTAAACACAAAACCAAGAACTTATTATCGAATTGATATTAATTTAACTCGATTCTGAATTATTTTCATATTTAGTCACTAACTTGACTGTAATAACATCCTTAAGCTCGTCTAGAAATGGTATAGCCGACCATATTAATGTTGCCCGCACGAAATTTGCGGGGTCGAAGAAAAAGTGTGGTTAATGTAGAGGCCTCCTACTACTACCATATTATATCCGTATATAGTCCTGATCAGATCCAAACTTTAAATGGGAATGATAATAAGATCAATGTTTCCCGCCTAACATTTGCGTATTTAAAGAAAAGATACAGATGGTTAAGATATGGATTTAATGACAATACCATACTATCAGCCATACCAAAAGAAGACCAGACCCAGATTTGAAGTGCTCTAGGAATAATGTATACCAGCCGCACGGTTACAAACCTCGCATTTGGCTTGCCTTATAAACTCCATTTTGGAAAACGTATCCCCGATCTTATCTCCCTTGTTGCGTAATATTAGAAACAATAACAATAAGAGTCTGGATTGAATAACTGGTCGTATAATTTTAACGAGTATACGATATTCCAACCGAAGAAAAACCACATCGGCCTATATACATATATTGAGTTCACACATCATATGTAAATGTATGTGGCATCGTTGTATCGCATCGGCGTATGCGCTTTATTGTATTTTTCATATTTGGAGCTTTCGGAGCTCCAAGTTGAAATTATAAAAGCACCAATAATCATTTGGAGTAAGGGTAACACCAAGCTGGCACTACACAAACACCGACATGACGTTAGGCAAACTGGAGTTGGCCTAATGCCAAAAAATCGGCACATTGAATCGGTTTTACAAGCCATATTCATTAGAGATTTTTAAGCGCCAGTGTATTTTCGGTCTGCAATAAAATAACATAAATTATATGTTTAAATAAATACGTAAATAGATAAGTAGACGTGGGCACATTCAAGCAAGGAGATTCAGAGGAAAGAAACGAGGAAAGACAGTCAAAATTTAAGGAAAGGAGATCCAGACGAAAAAGGAGGAAAAAAGCAGAAGTGAAAGGAAAAGGAAAAGAGGAAAGACAGAGGGAAAAAATGAGTAAGAAGAATGAAATTATAAGATTGTTGCTGGAAGCGTTAAAGGAGGAGCAGGAGAAGGACAGAGTTGTAGTGCAGAAAAGCGAGAAGGAGAAGAAGGAGAAGAGTGTGGTAAATGAAAAGAAGAGTCAGAAGGAAGAAGAAAAAAAGAAAAGAGAAAAGGATGAGGATGAGGAAGATGAGAGTGAGGATGAAGATGAGAAGGAGGAAATTGAAGACGATGAAGAGCGAGGAAGAGGATTATGTTGAGGTGAAAAGTAAGGAAATGAAAAGAAAGGAAAGACTGGAGGAGGATTGTAGAAGAATGGAAGGAAAGTCATCGGATAGAGAGATAGAAGAGTATCTGGAAACTGAAAGAAGAATTAAGGCCTTACAGGCTAAGGAGAGTGAAGTGAAGATCAAGTTGGCGAAATTATTTAGCGAGAGATAAAGGGTGGGAAAGGTGCGGGAAATGTACAAGGAAATATGGGTAAAGGAAAAGATAGAGAAAAGAAAAAGAATGAAGGCAGCGGAAGAAAGGCGATAGGAAGGAGGTTAAGGAGCGTAGTGAAAGATGGATATAGACAGAGAAATAAAACCCCTTTTTAATTATTAAGTATTATTATAAAGATTATTATATATTATAAAGATTAATAATGTAAATTTTTGTTATAAATAAAAAAATTAGAGTTAATGAATTAATACATAAATACTATTACCTCCTGATGTTTTTTCCCCAAAATTACACTTTGTACTTCAACATACAGATTCTTTTTATTCCCTCGGAAACAAACTTTACTCTCGAGAGAGTTAAAATTTCACTTTTACTCCTTAAAATTTAGGAAGTGAAGCATGACTTTACGAAGAAGTGTGACAACAAAATATTTCCCAAAAACTATTAAAAAAAATTCGCTAACAAGTGTAATATTTCATAATTTATATTAATTTATAAGAATTTTTACAAACTTTTATTTCAATTAACTTTAAACAATTTTCAGAAACAACATACACTTTCAACGTAAGCCCGAAAAAAGTAAGTGAATATTTGGCACACTATAATGAAACGGTTATATAACTCAATAATGAAAATAAATTAAATAATAAGGACCAAGAAAATAATTCAAACTATCTATATTAATAAATAATATCATTGTGAAATTACAGTTGTAATATTTTAATAGTTAAAGCGTTATGAAAAATCATATATTTATTATTCTCCTTAAGATTTCGTATGATGTTTTCAATGTTTCTTATAAAGGGCTTGGTACTTTGTTCAAAAGTTTGCAGTTGTTGTTTTCAAGATAAAATGTTGAATATTTTTCAAAATAATGTTTAATTTTGTATTAAACTCTTCGTATATATATTTATTGATACTTAAATTTCGGAGCATATTTCTAATCTTTCATCCTCACTTTTATAGTACAGGAGCGATGCACGTGAACCAGCGCAATAATACAAAGACGTCAAACAGGTATTTTAAATGAACATTCATTAAGTGTTATTAACATAATAATAAACTAATTGATGCTCCTGTGTTTTTAAATGATTATACTTTTAAAAAGCAATTTATACTTCGCGTTTAATAATACTGCGAGTTCTAAATTTTCATTGCGTGATATTTTGGAAACATGAGCTCAAGAACGTAAAAAGAGATATAACAAGTCTGTAATAAATTAAATTATAATATTAAGATTACTTTTACTGCTAAAATTCGGTTGTCTATTTTTTTTAATATTACAAGTATATAATATTCAGAACTTTTATTTAAAAAATACCATACTACTGTTTCATTTCATATGTTAAATTATATCATAAACTTTAATTCTGTTAATAGACCATTGATGATATTTATTGTGTATTAATTTTACACGTTTACACTAAAGAGTTTGAGAAGTCGTTGTAACAGACCTAGTGTCACGAGCCAAGTCAACAAACCGCAAAAATGGTTGGCGTGTGTTTACTAACGTGTCAGTGTCGACGCGTTACACGATTTCAAAATGTTTCGTGACCAAAGCGAACTATCGTGTTCGCAATATTATTTTTCAATGAGAAAAAAGCCTCTGTAGAATTTACTTAGTCAATTACACCGCGACTTTCAATTAAAACACTGCAATGTTGATTCATTGTTACAATGTAGAACTTTATATTAATTTTATTTCCATAGACTCATGTACATTAACTAACTTCTAGATTCAATTACACCAGAGTTGCGAATTTTTCTAATTAAACGTTCAGCACTTACATTTTTGTCATAACGTTGAAGTTGACTCTACTGCATAACATTGATTGCATTGTTAATTTTTTCTCCTTTTTTAAATTGAATTGAAGTTAATTATGTATAAATTGTATTCCTTAATATTCATGCACACATTGAAACTCTAATTTAAGACTGTCTATCTGTTGAGTTATTCATGCAGTATTAATGGAGTGAAGAGTAATGAACATATCTCATCAATGTTGTCAGATATTTCGTAAGACTAATCGAAAGTATATCACGCAATGAATGCACGCAATAAGACGGGTATTCTCATATAATCTTCACATTAATTTTCCCTTTCGAACAATATAGAAGAAATGTAAAACTGTAATGTATTAATGTAAGTTTACTATGTATATTATGTAAGTATACATAAATATTTCATATAATTTTTGCAATAAAAATGTGTATTATTAGTTCATTTTCATGAATAATGCACTAACGT
This sequence comes from Gryon sp. ZL-2020, assembly GCA_022817425.1. Taxonomy (NCBI): domain Eukaryota; kingdom Metazoa; phylum Arthropoda; class Insecta; order Hymenoptera; family Scelionidae; genus Gryon; species Gryon sp. ZL-2020. Next base: position 3,865 of record JABFPJ010002233.1, read on the forward strand.
AGGAACAGTATATAGAGCTTATATATGTAATAATCATTCAATAAAACGTTATGTATTACTTAGCTCAAAATTAAATTATATTATCTTTTAATGCTGACACATAACTAAGTGACGATTTCATAGTGAATTCAAAGACATCAGAAATAAGAATCCATAGCTGAAATAGTCACCTGAATTACAATGAAATGTCATATATATCAGCTTGAATAGTAATTCAATATATTATAACACCTTTCTTGATAATTCATATACATTTAATATTAATGTTAAATATAATATTTAAAAAACTTGGAAATCAAAAGTGTCATCATAATTTATCTCGTTATGAGTACCTTCACTATATTTGCTGGACATAGTACACAATCTAAACCGTAGCTTGTAATTCCTGATGACAAATTATATTGACGATTACAGTAATTATGTTTCATTGCATTTAATTGTAAGAAAATGGAAAAGAATCTGTAATGTTTTCATATATAAATTGAACGTTCAAACATGAATTTGTGACATCTGCAGCGACGAAATTCCCCACTAAGTAGTTCAAAGGATAACAGGTGGTCGGACAGGAAACATAGGCTAATAAGAGCAGACACTGGTGAGTAGTTAGCATAACAATCGCAAACGGCTACTGTGCACCATACGTGTTGTACGCGAATGATTTACGTGAATGCAAGCGTCCTATCATTTCGACTGGAACGCTCGATGGGTTTCACTGCGGTTTTCCTGTACAGTTTTCACAATTGCCCGTAGTTGTAGATTCGTCGTCCTTTCGAGCTTCATAAAACTCAAAGAGAAATCGGAGAAAGTCTTTTACTTTTTATCATACACGACGCATCGAACGGGAGGTCATCAAGCGATGATAATTAATTCGTACATACGACGTAACTTATAGATTTGTTTGTTTTCTTAGATAGAAAATTCAGATTTTTCTTTCTGGTCTATTATGGGTATTGTATTGAATAGATTTGATCTATAATGATTGAGAAGAAGTAGAAATGACGTGTTCATGTATTATAATAGGCTATAATAATTATGATTTAAATCCATTTAAAATGAATCTAAATAGAAAATTACCAATAGTATCCAATTTAACAAAAAATGAAAATATTCAATAATGAATAATTTTTAATAATACATTTTATTTTTTTTTATTGAAGAAAATTTGTCTAAGAAACAATACAAGAATAAAAGTGCATGATATCGAAAAAAAAGTTTTTTTTTCAATTGGCTGACGTTATCTATGAAAGAGCAAATCATGCTCTTCGAGGCCGCAAATGTCTGTTGAAGGTTAACTGCAAAATAATGCATAACCCGAGCCCTACAGTGTTGTTTTAACTTAACCGTGAGACGGACGAAGAAGGAAGGCTACTTCCGGCGGATACGCGTCATTTTTGTCACGATCGCGACATAGGTTTCTGTATTATAAGCTACTGTTGTGGGCCGGTCAGTATGTCTTTATTTCAATCGATAATGATCTGTAACTGCCGCCGTCATCATCGTACATACATTGCAAGCCTGAGAATAACTACATTGGCGCATCAAAGTAACTCGAGTGGAACGCTGACGAAGACATGGAATAAACACCAGACTTTGTAAAGCGTGATGCTATTGACTATACATGTGACTCAAATGAAACGATTTTATCAGTTTAACGAAATATTGATGTTTTGTATTACAATAATTATGCTGATGCTAAAGGAAAATTCACGATAAAGTTAAAATAAAATACTTTATCTATTTAAAATTATAAGTAAATTATTTTTCTTATCTTAAATTCAATTCTAATATACGATGTATAAGTTTTTTATGAACGTTAAATATTTATTTTATTACTTTTAAAAAATATACTTTCTTATGGTAAAACATTTAATTTACATTTAAATTACTATACATTTCATGCAAAATTGAGTATCTCAAAATGCTTTTTTGTTCAATTATCAAACCAGTACTTAAATCTATTTTAGAAGTTAAAACCAATAATCTTATTAAAGACAGAAGTAAATTCCTTTTCAAAGATGTTCGTAAAAAGTTTTGTGGCGTCTGGTAGGCGTAAGCTCACGCCTACTAATTACATCCGAAGACGGTACCGAAACAGCGTGAATACAATGACTTAAAATGACGGTCAGTAACAAGAAAAACCCACACGTATAACCAATCGAAGAATAGTGCGGCAGATCGAGGCGAGAGAGCTTCGCGAAAACAGCCAGTTGTCGGCTGTGTCGACTAATTACGTCCAAGTGACAAAAAGCTGTGTTCCGATGCAAACGCGAGTGCAGCCGTAAGTCGTTAATTATAGGCCGCCTCTGATTGATCTTCGGTCACTTTATATATGTATATATATATATATATATACCGACTTGCAGCCGTCACAAATGATTCTTCAGAAACACCAATGTCGATATTGCCTCGTGACACGCGCTTATTCGTCTTTGACTTCTTCGACAACTTTTTATTGCTCCAGTCGAAAAAATTAATTGAAAAATACCACTTACAAGCGCCGCTTTTGCGAATACCAAAAGATGGAAGATGATTAAGAAGAAATTTCTTGGTCTGTTTCAGAAATTATTTAATTTCGAGATTGAAAAAAATTCTTAATATAACTGTTATATTCTGGAATTACTGATTGTAAAAAGTAGGAAATGCAATAAAAGTATAAAGCAAGTACATTTTCAATAATGTTATGAAATAATTACATTGAAAAATGATCGCTGCAAAAAAAATTTATAACACATTAAAACATATTAATATCTATAGTTGTGTCGTTTTATAAAATATTGACAATAAATAATAAATTTCAGGAATGAAAGAAGAATGAAAACTGTTAGTTATCTATATAATTTCTACGTTGATTTATTGCGGAAAGATTTGCCATATGTAATGAGAATCTATTAAAACGTTAATATAACGTGTTAATTACATGTGTACATTTAATGGTACATAAATAGACACATTAATATATCCATGAATCCGTGAACAATTAATACTTTAAACACGAAATCATTCACGATGCAAGAACTAACAGCATCGCCAATACCAGGAATACCGACTCTATATTAACAACATAATAAACTTTAAATAATGAGTGTTTTCTCAGTGGAATTTCTATTTAGAATACATAATCAAAAAACTTAATTATTATTTACAATATTAAATAATAACTTAAAACTTTCGATTCTTGGTATTAACTTTCTAACGATTGAAATATATTTATTATAAATTACATCTAACAACATATTGTATCGAAATAATCTGAAAGTATTGGAATTATGAAGAACGAAATTATAAAGTGAATCTTAAAGTTAGAAAATGAAGTAATAAACACCAGAATAATAGCAAAGTAAAATCTTGTCTGTAAAACTATTACACATGAGGCGTCAAAGAGATAATAGAAAATATAACACAGTATCGTTACAAAAACCTTTTAAAACACAATTTCATGATATTCTTGTGAGAGCGATATATGTAATGGAAAAAGAAAATTACACGGCTGATAGGATGATGTTTTGCATATCGACATGTCATACGTTAACGAATGCAGATTAGGTATTTTACGTGTAACCACGTCGAGAGGTACGTCGGCAAAGGATCCTCAACTAGACCTTTTTGCTTCCCTAGCGAATCTTCCCCTACACACACTACATGAGCATACGTGTAGCAATGTACGTAAATACGCGTTGAACATTGCGCTAGCATATCTGCATGGTGATACTGCAAAGTGGATAACCAAATATGTAAGCGGATATTGGCTATACATATTTATAGAGAAGAGGACCAACTCGAACGAGCAAAATTCGCGTTTGCCTTTTCTCAGAGGAGGACCCTATCACCATTTTTAACCGCTTTTAACTGTAATGGTTCTTACGGTTTACTTTGAAACTGTTAGTTCTACAAAACATAATAAATGCATTGTAAGTCCCCAACATACCTAAATGCTGAAACATGTATAACCGTGTATATACACGTAAAACGTGTATATACCTATACATTATAATTCAATGAAAAATGTTAAAAACTTCACTGATGAGAAGATGCCTGATGAAAGTCATTCTTTGAGTAATTAACCGACTATTTGGTGAAAATTAATCATAAATTGCGCTGAAAATATTTTTGCAACGTCAAGAAAAAACGTATAATTAGGTTATTTTGGCTGTGATATGTGAGATATTTTGTGCCGTTGGGTGAAACATTCTGGTTTTACGTATTTATACCTACCTTTGTATAAAATGTCTTTGACATTGTGCGCTTGACGATATAACGAAATTTATATAATTCTTAATTGCAGCATCGACCATAAATACGGTGACATTTTTTCATAAAACTTGACTTCCGTCTTTTGTTGTTTCGTTTCGCTGGCGAGAAAGAAAAAAGTCCGTTAATAAGAACTATTACCGAAGAAACCAGGTGACGTGTGAGTCGGTCTCGGTTCGAGCAAGGTGGACAAAGAGTGTCCTAAATCGTTTCGATGGTGGAAACTTTTTCTCCCGAGTGATTCGCTGACTCGCGCTGCAAGCCAATTTGCAAGGTGCAGTCAGTCGCATTAGTCAAGACGCCTATCGCAGTGCAACCATCGCGTAACGGTAACGCGCTCCTTACGATTCGTCCAGTTCTCTTTACTTGCGATGACGTTAATGATCTGTTTAATTACCAAGCGACATAGAAAAAATAAATAGTAGATATAAAATGAGACTTGACACGGGTTTCTCACGGAATATGACAAAAGGACGAATATATCAAATATCTAGAATCTCAGCACGTATTGTTGGATTACATTATATAACGATTATACAGCATATTTGTCGGTGGGGAAATGTCAGAAAGTCACAACACCTTGATGCTCTACATAAAATTCAATACAACATTTCAATTACGAGAAAATCTTTAACGATTGATTGTAAATTACTGAAATGTTTAATTGTCACTTTGAGAAAAAAAACTGTTAATATAAGAATTAAAATGATAACCTAAATATGTAGAAATATATACGTGTTTATATGTGACTAATTATGAAATCATTGAGGTTTACATTTGCGAGGAATCGTTTCCCTTCTAATTGTAAATGTTAGACAATTGGATGATAAAAGCGATGGATACAATCTTTCCGTTCTGATAGACTCAACATTGTATTAACAATGTTATATATATATGTTCTCCATTTGAAGCATCGGTTGCTTTCTTTCGCAGCGTATATGCATGTTTCTTTCTCAACGTCAAGAATTATAGGCATTGGATAAAGCACATGACTGCAACTCGATTTCTTACAAAGATGACAACTCCACGCGTGGGACGTCTTTAACGAGAACACGAGCCCCGAATCTCGTCAGTTGGTCTGTTTGTCGTATCGCACATCGGTCATGAGTGCCAACTAAGAATCCAAAGTCTAAAAGACGACGATCTTTGACTTAAAGCGAGATGCTTCGTCGCACCAAATACCGTGCGTTACTCTGTCAATTTTCGACCGACCCTCGACCGTTTGCCATTCCAAAATGTATTCTAATTTTAAAATTGACTAATTGATTATCGAAGAGATAAAAATAAAATGACAGATGACCAGACGAAGTTTATCGTGAGTTGGTTAGATTATTTATGACTTAAAGGATTTCTATTTTCATCACTTTAGTTATTACAAATAGAAAAAGTAATAATTTATAATGTTTTGTATTAAATTAAAAATATTTATTGATTTAATTACCAAAGAAACAAACCAATAATCGTATTTGGTTGTTTTCTGTTGTTGATTAAAATTTTTTTGAAAAAAACATTAAATAATATTGGTACAGTAACATTTTTCACTTTATTTACGAAAAGTCAGAAATTATTTTTAGATTTAAAAAATGTTTCTATTAGAATTAGAGCAATCTTTCCACATATTTGATATAGTTTCACTTTTATTTTTTGAATTTAATAGAATTAATAAATTATTTAGAAGACTAAACTATACCGGTAATAAATTAGCAAATATGTCAATTCAACAGAACTGTTATATATCCGTCCAATTTAACTAAACATTTAAACAGAATAAATGTCTAGAAATAAATTGTAGTAATATATATGTCATTGAAAATTATTATTTATTATATGCTTACATTTTTACTGTTCTGTGGATTACATTAAAAAAATATGTTTATTTAAACAAATTCACCGGGCGAAAAAAATTCCTTTAAACCAATAATATTCTACCTTAAATTAATGTTGACAGCTGAATTTTAAGCACATTTCAATGGATTAATTATGACATGAAGAGTGCCTTCACAAGATTGATACAATAATTGTGATCATTGGTTTTATTGTGAATCGCAATAATACCTATTATAAGTGAACCTATTATGTTTATAACTATAGACAGTATAGATCGCAGATTTACAATGATGAATAACGCATGACACATTTGCGCAGATTAGGTTATGAAATTGTTCCAAACCAAATTCACTTATAATTTAATTTTCATATAAGCATCCATATTTCTTGGAATATCAAATTAAAAAACAGTTAAAAAGATAATAAGACTTTTCTAAAATGACGCTCCCGTAACGTCATCGATATATGATCGATTATTAACGAATTAGGTTAGTTACAGCGCGCACGCATTTTGCGTAGTTTCCTAGTTCCGGAAGAAATCTATGGTAAGGCACATTGCATTCTATTGTAATAAGCGGTACATTATTTCAATTAGAATTTGACTTATTGTGGTTAAATTATTATTTTAAATATGTTTTTCTTTTAGTTTGATAATTTGAATTCCTATATTTGCAGATTATTTATTGATTTAATATAAAATATGTTTGGATTATAAATATTGTCATATTGGTTCAATGAAAGACAGTCTATACTTAAAAATTGTTGGGTTAAAGGTAATTTTTCCTATATATATTCATAAAATCTAATTTCGACTTGAAGTACATTTTTTGAGTTTTCCATAAGTTAGTAAAAGTAATGAAATGCATAAACATCCCAGAACATAAAATATGGTCCTATATTGGCACAATACCGCTGCGGGATTCGTCAGTACTGGCAGATAGTTCTGAATCTGTATCAATTCTACAGTTTTTCAGTACTGACTAAGTACTAAAATGATAGCACCAATTAGACTATAACCCAGTTGTAAATAAATCCAGATTTGGTACTCTCTAAATATGAATAAGTGCATAATCGTGCTCTTTATTCAAATAAGTGCATATACACTTACAATAAGTGAATATTCACTTATGAAAAAGTTATAAGTCGTGCTCTTATTGGTTATAAGTGAATATACACGTAAAATAAGTGAAATTTCACTTATTCAAATTTACAGAGTATATTACAGTAATACACTTGTGGGAGCACAGGTATTGTACTGATTTACTACCAATACTAGTTCAGTATTGGCATTGTACGGAAATACATAGTGAAATCAGTAGTAGTTTAATCTATTATAAAATAATGTATAATATTCCTTATATATTTTTTATTATATATACTTTTATTATTCAAATTATAATTTTCTTGTCACTACTGAATTTTTAGTTATTTTCATGGAATTATTTAGTTTCTTAAGAATCCTCTGGTTGTAAGAATTAAAAACCGATCTCTCAGATTACTGGTCTCGTACTTTATCCACCAGACTATGACCGCCTTCAAATATAAACAGTTTAAATTCTTTCTTAAGTTGTTTCTTGGCTTCGAATTTGAACCAATACTGAACTAGTACTGATACGTACGTTTAGTACTGGCATAGTTCTAATATCATAGCATAATATACAACAGACCATGGCACCAGCATAGTACTAATATAACGGATACAAAAGAATTAAATAAGTTTAAATGAAAAATAAATACACATTTTTTTAAATAACATTTGATTTCAACAGCAAAGTATTTTATATTAATTATAAGACAAATTTTATTATTTCCATACCATGTCAATCATGTAAAAGTACATTACTTTTTGTTGACTCTCATGTACAAAACACAGTTTATTTTAGTCGTTTGATTAAAGAGAATAAGATTTTTAATGAAACGTTGTAGTCATTCTACCATTTCTTTTGACTATACGATCGCACGCATACTTAATTAAAACTTAAAGAACCCTCACGTTACGTACATGAGTAACGTTTATTGCGACCTGTAATGAATCTTATAAGTACTTAGCGACATCAACTTTATTGTACTTAATACGAAGCACTCTTAATAAATCTCCATGCAATTGGCTGTAAAAATGAATTATCGAACATTCGGGCGTTTGAACTTCACGAACAAAAATGATTATTAGAAATCATGTTCGAAACGTGCCAACAACAAATAGGATCATAAACGTGTCGTTTGTTGGAAAGATGAAAAAAATGTCAATGGCAGGATAGCGCCGACGATGGCTCTTGATAGCAGTCATTTTTCATTCGCGTGGCAACGACTTGTAAGATCGTAGCTTAAATTGTTGTGCAGTACTTTGCAAATGGAGGATTGTAAAATCGCAGCACGCGTCTCGAATATCACTGCGACTTATTATTGATGTTGTATTGAAACGGTATGAGCACGGTGATAAAACGCGTCAGTCCCGGAACACTGCGGAGGTCTCTACTTAACGTCCGGAATTATATATGACGGGGTACATTGGGCCTACAATCTGCTCCTCTTTCTTTCAGGGCCCCACGCGAGCTAAGCTTGGAATATATATTATTGCACGTCGTAACAAATAGCCACTTTGTTTCTTCATAACAGTGAATGTTGGTTTTCGAGATACTTGTTTATTGCGATTAGATCGTGTCTAGCTTTGAAGCATAATAAATTTGATATATTCATTTTTACATTATTATAATCATACTGCATGTTTGCAAATTATATGTTATTGATAAGGTTACTTTATTGTAAATTTCAGTTATTTATATCGTACTGCAAAAAGTATTTACAGTAAGCAGTCATTTTGCAATTTCATATATAGAATTGAAGTAACAGAAATTGTATTAAATTAACTGGAATGTATTGTATAAACTAAGCACTAATAATTTTTTTTTCAATTTTATTATGATTTTATGCGCTAAATGTAACGATTCAAATTACCTAATATTCATCAATGAACATTATTTAACATACATTGTATAATCTAATGACGCCACGTTCGTAAAATAAATAACATTTACTCTTGCAATTAAAGTCGATTCAAGAATTTACACGCAACAATTCAATGACTGCGTTGTTTATTTTCATAATGCTAAACACGCTTTGCGTACCTTACACGCGCATCTACACTACGAGTGATGAATAATCTTGATTGTCTCCTTAGGCCTCCCCTTTTTAGCGAGTGGTCCGTAAATTAAGCAATTTGCTAATGATATTCTCACGTGGCTCGTATTTCAGTCTTCGCGTCCTAGCTCTGCTTTTAATGCCGGCACTATATCAGTCGTTTCTGGATGGCTTATACCTTACCTCGGTAGGGAAATCTCCTTGTCTTGAGTCCTTTAACGGCTGCCGTATTTTATCGTTCATAAGCAACCAATAGCCGGTTCACTAGATTATATGTGAGAAACTTCTGCTCTAAAAACAACATTGTTTCAGCATAATTTGTCCTATATCTTCACAATGAAATCAAATATAGATACTATTGGAAATATTCACTTGTATTTGGGAAAAATTGTGAAGAAACAAAACTGAAGCTAGACGTGGAAAATTGTACGTTATAAAGGGATTAGTATACGCTTTCCGTTCGGTTATTGTTGTGTTGGAGGTTCCTGTCTGAGTTGGGTTCGGGGTCGAAAGTGAGGGTTAATGAATGAATCGCCGGATATTTACGATGCTGCCTACAAAGAAGCGAAGCCGTAGCACGAAGAAGAGGACCTCCTTTAATTAATATAGATTAGTTTTGATTGTATATTTATCTATTAGTTCCTATTAACGCTAAAGCGCCGTAACGGTTCTCCAACTCCGCTGATTCGACTTAATCGGTCAAAGGGTTGATAATAATTGGTCGATTTAAAGTTCAATTTCATTCCATTCGTTCATTCATTCATTTCAATTATTCAACGCATTTAATAAGTTCAGCGCTCGTTCACTACTTACACTCAATCTTTCGTTCTTCTTTCTCGGCAATACACCTACGAAATTACTTTATAATTATAGTATTATATCGAAAGACAGGGACAAGGTAAGAGAGAAGAGAGAGAGAGTGAAATTTATCTGTAATTTTTGTTTGTGGACACAAAGCTTCGAGCGAAACGATATTTTGTCTAAATCGTAAAACTTTTATTATACATATCTCGTAGTAAAGAAAGAGATAAGGATAATAGCAAAACGTAAATCTGCGCTTTTGGCATTGCGATTGAATGGCTTCGCTGCGGGCATTTTAGTAAATGCCCCGTCATTCTTATTCCTCTGTTTGATTGGAGAAAGGACGAATGGCTGCATCTCATAACGCTCGGGTTTACCGTATCTGAAATCTCCAATATTTTTAAAAGCTCGCAAGGACCGCGGGGTGACTCGCACTTGTGCGGGGGAGATATAAAAGGGGACAATAAGGGAGAGGAACGACGACAGAGGGAACGAAATCTCCAGTCGTCTCTTCTCTCACCTTCAAAAGCGAATCTCACCAGCGGCCATTAAAATACGAATAATTATTACGAGAGCAACGTTGGAATGATCAATCCGCTTCAGACGCGACGATCGTCCATATCAGCCTAGAATGCTCTTTTCTTTTTTTCTTCTTTTTATACTTTCTTTTTTTTCTTCTTCTTTTTATTTTGCCATTACCTTTCGATCTTTTTTTATATTTTAAGCTTCACACTAGCTGCCAAATCAACGCGATGCTTCAGATGTACGTATATTTTATCTTTTTATGAATATTGCATATGTTTTAACGAATGTATCGTTTCTATAGAGGTAAATTCGTTATTTGTTCCTCCGCTATATTTTTACACAAGTAATACAATGCAGAACCAGAGCGCGTAGGCTTTCTTTGTTCGAGCGGAAGTCAAAATGATCAATAATTTATTTTTAAACAAAGTTTTCAGTGAATATCATGTTAATAATCTAGTGCACATTTTTATTTTTAATGCGGTTGTCTTTTCGATTATATATGCATAACTTTTATTTTATTATAGCTACAGTAAAATTAAAATAAGAAATATATTCGCCATGAATATGTGTCAATAATTGTTTTCATAAATTAATAACTTAATTTTATTTATATCCTAATTAAACAAAAATTATTAAATGAAAGATGAAATGAAACATTCATAAGAACATATATATTATAAAAAACTTCATAAAAAAAAATATAATTGCGTTGACATATTTTTGTGACTTAATAAAAATCTAGTTTTAATACGGGTAATAATATAAGTGCCACAGAAACTATAAGCCTGATTAAACTGCATTCTTAACATACTTAAGGTATTTTTAACAAATATAATAAGGAAATTAAAAACAACATACATTTACGAATTTAAATATTTCCTAGAAGTTTATTGAACGTACATTATTCTTCCTTATACGTCCCTAGTGCGTCACAAAAGTTGATTAAACTTTAAACACAGGTGATATGTCAAAAAACTCACACATAAATACATTGATGAACATATACTTGTATTATATCAATTCACATATTTCAACCTAGTTTTTTTAATAATCATTATAACATTAAATACAATACAATTCTCAGAACTTAAATAACAACAAAGTAACATTATTTCTAAGGGTATATATATTATATATACCCTTAGATATATACTCTTACTGTTATACATATTCGTCAACAGAGTTAAAGTAAATGTGGACAATTTTTCTTCGATATTTATAAATTAGTTGGAATTGTAGCAAAAAAAAAAAAAGAAACAAAATATCTAGAAAAATAAAATTTGAGTTTGGCGTTGTAAACAACAGCATATAAATATATTTAACGCCCACCCGGGTGTCATACAATTATGCACATGCAAAGTCGCGAGACAAATCTTTTGATTCAGATAAACTCGTGTAGATGTTTCTCATTAATAGTCTAACAGTTAATCCGTCGTAATTAAGCTTATATACGGGTGCACATGGCCGAGAAGAATAGGTGCAAAACAGGGGAGGAGAGCGGTCAAAGCAAGTTTTGCTTAGCGAGAGTGTCGCCTGAGCAAACGAAGAATAAGCGAATGAGCGAGTTTTAAGCCTCTGATTGCTCGTTAGCGTATCCACGGCCCCGTGTCTGTCACGAAATCGCTGATTATCATCGTTCAAGGAGACCACCGATGCTAGACAGGAACGCTGTATCACCCTTAACTCATATACCAGCCATCGCGACCATTACTTACTTATGTCACGGTTTGCTGGTCTCAGGAGATACAAGAAACAGAAAAAGGGTTCTAAAAATAAAACAAAAAATAAAAAAGGAGAATTATAAAAGGACAGGGGGTAGATCAGAGAAAAAGCTACAGGCGTACTTTGCAGACGCATTTTGCATGACTTTTGCACTCAGTTCCTTCGCGTGTTTATTTATTCGTACGCGGTATATGGAATCGAATTAAAACTTGTTAGAATTACATTCACTTTTAATTCATTTCGTGATCCTGAAATGAATATTGAATTACCTGTGTTTATTTTTGCGAGTAGAGAATTCGCGGGAGAAAAATAGTAATTTGTACAAAGTTTATCTTTTATATCGTGCAATGGACTGTTATAAGAAGATGTGTATTTGTGCAAACCAAATCACAAAATAATAGTATTTATTTTATAAATTATTTTACGTTGGAATCAGCATTAAATGTGGCTAATGTTAATGCAACATAAAAAAACCAAATAAAATGTTAATTATAAAATTCTTGTTAATTAATTTCAGTAATATTTGAAATCAGTTGAAAAAGCATAAGAAAAAATGATTTAAAGAAGCCAAGTTGATTAAATAGAAGAAAATATGATTCATTAGAAAAACTGCTTAATGTAAAAGAATAATTAATTTCAATTTAAAAGTTTTGGGTATGTAATTTAGAATGAATTATTTATTTTATATATTTATTTAGACATTTAAAAATAGTTCCATTATATGAAAATAACAGCAAATTTCCGAAAAAGTTCCCCCTGACCCCCTGATAGGATTTTTCAAGGCCCACCTTTTCACAACTATGTTTGTAAAACGCAGCTAAACTTTTTAAGCCTTAATTTTTATTACTGATATTCAGTACACTTACATTTCGAATTTCACAATGATACACAGTATACCTATATTTTGATAAGTAATTTATCATTTTATAAAAGTACACGCATAAATTAATGAATAACTTTAATACGTGTATATAAATGCTGAATTCAGCAGTATGCGAACTAGAAACATTTATTCACTACAAACTGACGTGAAAACTCGAACTCCTCGACAACGTTCGCATGACTGTCGTTCTATATTATTTCCAAATGTAATAAATAATTATTACTTACAATAGAACATTCTTTAAACCGGAAAATCTCATAACATCGACGGAAGGAATACAGTTAAAGAAAAAATGCAAAACCACGTATAAACCGGTAAGATAGATCTTTCGTGGTAATTTCATATGTATAAACAGGAGCGAAATACAGAATTAAGCAACATCACAATAATGAAAGTTTGGTACAAGTATAATGCATAAGATTATCGAGTCTTCCCATGCCCCATATCGGTCATTACGGAATAACAGTAATTATTAATAAGCATCGCGTCTTGGCTATTGTAAAGCGCTGTCTTTAGCGAAGAGTCGTGTCTTTCTTTTTTTTGTCTTTTTTTTCCTTCAGTCGCGTATTCTGACTGCTACACATGTGCTTTCGCAAGAAATGACAAAGATAAAGCGAGAAAAGGAGCGACTTTCGATGAGAGCGGATGCAAAAGGACAGTTGCGTGAGTCGGATTGTATTGTTGGTTTCTCCTATAAAAGATAAGTACCGAGTGCGTACAAGTGCATGCTTGTACATGTACAACTATGTGGAGCATCGCGATACCGCTCGCAAACGAGCTCCCGAAGGTTAGGCCAGGTCGGGTTAGCCGACGCTGCAAAAAATGTCAAGAGAAAACCATAATGTTATAATTTATCGTTGCTTGTTCTATTGTAATCGTCTTCCTTGGGGGCGTTTGACGAATCAAAAGAGAGCGATTGTCGTTTGTTTCCCGCTTTATCGTTCAAATTAAAAAAAAAATTACACGATTTACTAGATAGGCTGGCGCTATTTCAAGTCATTGTTTACATTATAAAGTCTAGACAAATATGTAATTGACAAAGTATTAAGATTCATTGCTGTCGTAAATAAGGTTTTTTAATTATTTATTATTGTTATTGCTATACAAAATGTTGCGTTATTGAAACAAGACATTTCATCCGGATTTTAGCCGGTTGTATACCCTCACGGACGACGATATAAACAACAATTTTATATTCTGTTATATAGCTCTATTGCCGCATTTTACATAAATTATGAATATATTTTATATATTATATAAAATGTATATACAATTTTATAAATATGTTAATGGATTATTTTTATTTTCATGAAAAATATAAAAACTGTCTTGCATACATGAAATTGTATAAAAATTATGTATACAAAAATGCAATAATAGGACTATATATTACAGAATACAAAATTACTGTTTATATCTTCGTCCGTGAGAGTAAATCTTTTATAAATAAATGTCCTAATAGTCGAAAATAATGAAAAGAATTTTAGAGTAAACACTGCTTACTAAACAGTAATAATTGCCTTAGAAATAAAAAAGGAATAAAATATTATTCGATCATTTCAAGTGCTTCTCGATTTCCAAAATATGGATGGAAAAATATTTTTAATTTGTTATTGCTTTATACTTTGTATCGAAATATATTTACCGCAAAACACTGAAGATAAAATTTTCTTTGTATTATTTTAATGTCAAATATCATTTTATATACTTTTTCTGTATTTATGAACGGCACAAAAACGATCGCTTTTTTGTACTTGGTCAGAGACACTACCGTGTCTCTTGATTCATACAATTTTTTTATAAAATTGTACAATTTGGGTATAAAAATAAAATATGTTTCGATTAGCAACGAATTATTAATGATACAAATTTATAAAATTGCTCATATGTAATTTATCAATCAATTGAACGATAACTCGTTTATATAACTCAATAGCAAGAAAAATATAACGCAATGCCAAACAAGTGATCTTTTGTTTACCGTACCATTAAAGCAATGAAACAAATGCTTCTATAAATAAGCTTTCACAATTTACATAATTTGCCACAAAGCAGCATCTCGTTGAAGAAACAATTCATTTATCTCAATATTTGCAACAATATACATACATTCGTTATGACGTATCATCATCGAGTCATAAATAGATGACGCAGTGCAAATGAGTTTGCGTTCGCAGACCCTCTCAATACTTAACAGCATGATCGCGCGATACATCAATATAAAATAAACTCGTTATCTGAAACGCGAGCCATTTCACACTGTGCAACAACTTTTCGCATGAATATCAATGTTCAATCGTTATAAACAAACACATCCATTGCCGTTTACGCTTGAAAAGTGCGATTTCCGCATATGAACGAATGGATAACAGTTATACACCATATCCTATTTTCATTTAGAACTGGAGTCTCTGTCACTTGCTGTGTGTCGTTTCTCGCATTGACAACATAAAATAAATACCTAGCCGCGAACAAACCATCGGACGTCCGCGTCATTGGATCCTCCCCGGTGCGGAACGATGTTCGTAGCCCAAAACCGCATACGGTTATGGCACGAAAGAATTATTGCATCGCATTGATACAGTGCTCGTCGCGGTCACACATACTTGCCTAAATGCGTGTGTATGTGTGTATATGCTAACTGGCCACGCATTCCCTGGGACTATGGTCCGCGGCCGCAGATCGTGACTTCTGTGGGAAACTGGACGCCAGCGCGACCATTACTCGGTGGCCTTATGAGCGCAGACGACCACACACTCAAATGCCTCATGTACTTAATTTCAGCTTTCAGGAAAAGTCTCGTTACGGCTAACGATAATCAGTCTGTTTGCTCGCGAGAGTGAAAGTTGCAACGGCGGATTCGAACGACCAAATTGCACGTTGCCCTTACTCGACTTGATATATCTTTGCGCATCCCAATCGCATTTCGCTACTACGATTTAGCTATTATTAAATTACAAATGTAATGTAATTTTTGTTCATATACATTCTCGGGTATGTCTTGAGACAGGATGAACTGATTGCTATAATGTTTCATGGATCATGCATTTTTGTGAGAATTGTCAAACGGCTATTTTCTTTTTTACAGTTTAGTAATAAATGTGAAGATGTAATTGCACGAGATGCATCGTGTATTTGTAAGCAAATATGCGCTCTGTCAAGGATCGACGCTAAATTGTTACTTTTCTAATGGAAATGTTTGTGAAGTTTAAATTAAGGATTAAAAGAAATTAGTTTTACAAATGTATAGTATTGGAGACAGTTTTTTCTATGAATGTGATATTTCGAAAATTATAAAGTGTTATACATTTTTCTATGAAATTGAATATTGGATTATAATTAATGTTATTTATGATTCAAGAAATAGCTATTACGTTTTTTTGTTTTTTTTAAATCTTGAAAATTATAATTATATTATATTAATTAAAAATTAAATTGATAATTTCTATTATGCATATAAGTACACTGACAATCATAGATCTTGAATTTTTACTCTTTTTAATAGCATTCTGAATCCATCGGCAAAAAATGTTCAATTTTGCTGTGAAAAACAGTAAAAATGAAAGTTATTTTAGTAAATATTTACGTTTATTTCTTCAAAAATTATTGTTTTTAACAGTAA
>JABFPJ010002234.1:0-20626 GCA_022817425.1 Gryon sp. ZL-2020
TTTCGTTACTCAGCCACGAAAAACGCACTTTTCACTCCTAGGAGGTTTTTGAAAAGTGCGTTTTTTCGTTTCCTCGTAACGAAAAATATCGTTTGCACCATGGGAGACAAACAGAAATCCCTTCCTCGTGCGATTACAAACCTCGCCTTCGGCTCGGATTGTAAACTTCGCACGAGGTAGCGAATTTCTGTTTTTGTCTCCCTTGATACAAAAAATACTATTGTTAATGTGTGGTATATTAAAACTAAGCAAACATAGGTTTCTAAATATTAGTTAATAAATACTTCCACTCTTATAACTATAAAGTTATATTCACTTTAACAATAATAATTATTAAAAAGCATGCCAAGGAATAAAATATGAAATAAATATATATTTATGTGAAACACCAGTAGTTCGCGTAGAAGCTTGGCGGTTTAGACACTTCACACTGCTTAACATTTTCGTTTCAGTGAGAGTTTTACCAGCCCGACAGCCTTTTTGATGCATACCATTTCGAAATTCGGGTAAGTTTGATGCACACAAAACAACGTTTCAAGAAGGAATGTTATGCTTATAGCTAAATAGCTTTTGGGCTGGTAGCGATTACACACGATTCATAACTCTTCCCACACAACTCATTGTCTTTACTATCTTCTCACTTTTACAGTTATATTAAATTAATTTTTAGTCAATTTACTATCAATTGTAAATATACGCTTTAATAAGATTTATCAACATATCATATTGCTTTTACGAAAAAAACGTTATATCGTTTTTATAGTATTTTATATGATTCATCACAAGTATGTATGAATTAAATTAAAAAATACATTTTCTTATACAACATAATGCAGAAAAAAGGCAGAAATAATTTTCAATTTTGTTCTAAAAACTTTCTTTTTTCTATGCATGGAAAATGACTTCTTACTTCTTTAAAATTTAAAACGTAGTTCAATTGCAAAATTACACTCTGTACAACAAAAATTAGACTGCCCTTACTTTGGCAAAAAATTGCAACTTTTAAAATATTGTATTTGAATCAATTTTTATTAGGCAAGCATGTTTAAATATAAATTGTTTAGATAAACCCAAGTTTTGTTATTGTCAAACATAAAAGTTACTGTTATATGATAAATTAACAGTAATATCATTTGAAAATAATATATGAAACATTCGGAGTGTATGATGAGAAAGTATAAAGTTTTTAATATATTAATGTAAAAATTATTACTTTCCCATTTCAGCCTAAAAGTATTGATGTTACATTTGTTTGTAATAACATGGAAACGGCAATTAGGCAGCTGACAAGACTTCAGTAAATGTTATTTTTTGTTTATATTTACATTATTTTTTTATTTTTATTGTTAAGTTAACTGGAATTCAATCTTAGTAATATGTTGAGTTCAGCTGTTAATAAAGTGAAAAATGTTTCTTTATTTTTCGCCTCATTGCATATGGTTTGGGGAGTCACTCTATTCAACTTTTTATATATATATATATATATATAAAGACAAATAATTTTGAATCAATTTCAAGTTTTATTTTTTCACAGAGAAAAAGTATATTTCTCTAAAAAATAATCGTCGCTTGTGCTGTATGAATCGTGCTAATATAAATACAGTCAAAGCTCCTCTACGGAACCTTCTTTTACGGAACTTCTCCTTTACGGAACGAATCTTTTCTCGCTTACGGAACCGACCCTCCCTCAATTTCTTCTCCCACTTTCTTATATACATTGGCTCTGTAACCTCAATTATTGTGGCGCGAAATTCAAATTTTAATGTCATGTACGGTAAATGTTTACTATAAAAATAATAAATAAATTAAAAAATAATAAATAAATAAAATAATAATAAATAAATAAACAATAGCTATTATTTAAATAAAAAATGATAAATTAATTAAAAAAAAATTATTTTTACATATAAAAAGAAAAGGGAAGGGATAAACATACACATAAATATATGAATAAATATTTATTTATTATAAAAAATGTGAAATAATAAAAACGTTAGAAATAATTAAAAAAAAACCATTTATAAAAGAAAGAACCCAAATTATTAAAATCAATTAATAATTTTGTTAATAATAATTGATTTTATTTTTTTTAATGTTCGAAGATCTTCGTCAGTCATCTGCTCTTGTGTCTGACTCCATCTGCTGAGGTACTGAATAGAGCGAAATAAGCTCTGTAACGAAAGAGGTTCCTCATTTAAATCTGTTAAATTGTCCTC
Source organism: Gryon sp. ZL-2020 (assembly GCA_022817425.1). NCBI lineage: Eukaryota > Metazoa > Arthropoda > Insecta > Hymenoptera > Scelionidae > Gryon > Gryon sp. ZL-2020. Next base: position 2,217 of record JABFPJ010002234.1, read on the forward strand.
GTCACCTTCAACTTCAACAACATCGTCTTCCACTTCTACTTCGGACATTGTTTTTCCATCTTTAAATATTGCTGCAATTCGTTCGTCGGTAATGTACTGCCAAACTGGCAAGTTTTGGTCCTCACTCATCCACTCTTCCACGTCTTTCAAACAATATCCTGCGGAAGTATCACGTGGAAGTTTGTTTAAAAGTGGAATGAGATTGGACGATGATACTGTGTCTTCAATTACGTTTTGGTCTACGTAACAATTGCTGGATGCTGAATATTCGATGAGAATATTTTTCCATGAGTTTTTTAACGTAACTTCTGTCACAGCAGCCCAGCAATCTGCTAGAAGATCACAGCAATTAAATAATGACCATTTCTTAATAAAATTTATAATCATATCCATCTCGGTCGATTCTTGTACGGATAATTCGCGTAAGAAAGCACTCTTGTATCGCCGCTTTAATGCTGAAATGCAGCCCTGATCCATGGGTTGTATAAGTGACGTTGCATTTGGTGGAAGGTATACAACTCTGCACTGACTATCAACTTCGTTCAATTCTTTCAAAGGAGGGTGAGATGGCGCATTATCTAACAGCAAGATGAACCTGAAATAATCATTTATATTTATTATTGTTCGTTTTATTATATTATAAATCATTTCGTATAACATTAATAATAATAATAATAATAATAATAATAAAAATAATTTACCTTTCATTGATACTAGGTTTTCTTTCTTTAATGTGAGAAATGAATACATTTTTGTACCAATTAAGAAAAGGTTGCCTATCCATCCAAGCACTTTTTTGTGCATCATATATTACATTCAATCTTTTATCTTTGAAACTTCGTGGTCTTTAGATTTTCCAATGACTAAAAGTGGGATTTTATGCTTCCCACTGGCATTTGCACACGTTAACACGGTAATTCGATCTTTATTTATTTTATGACCCGGTGCACAACGTTCATCTGCACGTGCTAACGTCTTGTTGGGTAAACTCTTCCAGTTTAACCCTGTATCATCCGCGTTGTATACATTGTCGAGGTCTATATTATTCTCATTTAACATATTGGCAAACCAGTTGCAAAACTGTTTGCAGTCGTCCTTATTCGCAGAAAGGCGTTCACCCGAAATCGTAAGACATTTAATACCATGTCTTTTTTTAAATTTTTCCAGCCAACCATCACTTGCATGAAAATCGGATTTTCCACTGATTTTTTCTGAAAAATACCGAGCTTTCTCCTGGAGAAGTGCTCCAGTGATTGGTTCTCTCAAGGTCCGCTTTTGCACAAACCAGGAATAAATGGCATCTTCAAATGGCGTATTTAAGACACGAACATTTGTTATCATTTCGTTGCTGTTATTTTGCTTCACAATTTCCATATCATTTTTGTATTTGTCCTTGTTCCTAATAATTTTGCTAATGGTGCTATGGACTACTCCATATTTTTTAGCTAAATCCTTATTCGATGTATGATTTTCATAATCTTTAATAATGTTAATTTTATCCTTTAAACTTAATTTATTATATTTGTCTTCTTTCTGTAAAATAATAATAACAATAATAATAATTCCAACATAAAAAATTTTGATACGAATAATATTATTTACTGATACTTAATTGAAAATAAATAATTAAATAAATAATACATTCCAATTTTAATTTTGTATAATATTTTAAATATAATAAAAAATATTATTGTTCAAATTGCACCGTATAAAAAATACAATTATATATGTATTACTTTATCAGAATAAAATATATATAACTTACTTTCTTTTTTATTTCTGGTTCTGAATATTCAGCCATTTTTATTAAAAAACACAATAAAATCTTTATATTTGCTAGGTAAAGTCAAACAATATTAACAATAAAATCTTAAAATTGCAAATTTTTTAAAAACAAAACAAAACAAACTAATATCATTTGAAAACTACATTGTTGACATTATATGCTGTTGCACGGTTGGCAACAATGTATAACACGTGATAGGTTGGAGAGGGGATAAACGATTTCTCCTTCGCCGGTCACGTAAAAGAGCGGTTTCGAACATTTGCTTCGTTCCGTAGAGGAGATTTGACTGTAAATACATATATTTTATGTCCATTTTTTAAGTAAAGCATACAGATTTTTCAAAAAGTTTTGATGCATAATACTAATTTTGATAATTTAAAATATGGAGAAAAAATAATAACAATTTAATGAAAATTGACGATTTTTAAAACATCGAAACTTTATAACAATTGGTATTTTATTTGTTAGAGTATAAGTATATTATGGTACAAATAATAAACCTAAAATGCAAAAGTTTAGAGGGTAAAACATGTTTATCGTTATGATTTTTATTAAAACATTATTCATACACTCAGAGCAAAATTAATCTAAATATTTATGGTTAAAATTGTAAATTTACTGAATTTTAGTAGTACAGGGTCAAATGGAAAATTTCGCGAAAATGTACTGCATTTTTCATTAAATATTTTTGCACGAATTTTTCATGTTTGTTTAATAATAATTTATGGAAAAATGCAGTCATTTTTCACGAAATTTTCCATTTGTCCCTGTACTACTAAAATTCAGTAAATTTACAATGTTAACAATAAGCATTTAGATTAATTCTACTCTGAGTATACAATTAATGCTAAAAATGATATAAAACTAAAATAAAAAATTGTATCACTTTATTTTTTAATTACTAATGATTATAATTGTATGCTGTATTTCAGCCTGTAAAGAAGATTACTTCTTATTTGTCCTTAAAAATGCAAATACATAGTCTTTATTATTATAAATAGAAAGATTTAATTATTTATATTCCAGAAAGAGACAAGCAAAAATTCAAAAAGAATTAGAAGATGCTGCTAGGGATTCAAGACAAATAAGTCCCGGAAGAATAAGCATGAAAGAAGGAATCATGGGTATTTCCGCAACAGTGCCAACAAAAGTAGTTCTAAAATTTGTAAGTATATATTTTCTTTTTTATTTGTATGTCAAAATTTAAATACATCATAATATAAATATTAATACTATGCGTCATAAACAGATTATAGTATATTTTGTACCAAGGGAGATAAAATCTTAAATTCTTTTTCTCGAGCGAACTTTACACTCGAAGCGAAGCCGAGGGTTGTAATCGTGTGGGAATAGTATATTACTTTACAAGTGGGTAGGGTAACTTTACAAGTTACCCTACTTCTCCCAAATGTAAAGTACGATATTTTCTCTTACGAGGAAGGGTAAAATTGCCTATTTCTCCCACTGTTTTGAGTTGGAGAAATGCTCACTTCTCCAACGCAAGACCGTGGGAGAAATAGGCATTTTTACCCTCTGAGTAAGAGAAAAAAAATTTGCTTAAAAACTTAAAAATATATTACGCAACAAGGGAGATGGGAGATGATCGGAAACGAATTTCCGATCATCTCCCATGTTGCGTACTATATTTTTCGTTACGAGGGAGGGAAAAATGCCATTTTCCTAAATCTCCCTAGGTTTTTTTTTCTTTTTCCTTCGTGATTACATCTCTCGGTTTCGTCTCGAGTGTAAATTTTGCTCAGGAAAAAGAATTTTCGATTTTATCTCCCTTGGTATAAAATATACTATTACGTCATAAGGAAGCCATGAATGTCGCTTATAAAAAACTAACCTGTGCCGTAAATGCAGTTTACGGTACAGGTTAGTTTTTTATCGGCTTCACCTCAGGTGTAAACTTCGCTTGAGAAAAAAATGTACGATTTTATTTCCTTTGGTACAATATATACTATTAATATAATAGTGAGTTAAAAAATTTCGTAATTTTTGTAAAAAGATTTCGAGTCAATTTTTATTGTAGAAAAATTATTATAAACTCAATTGTTTTTTTCCCTTGTGCGACAGGCTAAATTGTATAATTTACAAAATTTATAGCACATACCGTAAAATGGCCACTCGCTATTTTCTGGGCTACAGATTTGAAGCTTATTATGCTGTTTCTGAAAAGTAAAAGATCATTATAACTTGAATATGTTTGCGCAACTCAAAAAATAAACAGATTGGCACCACACAGAAACGCCAACATGTTTTGATATTCATCTCGTGAAATATCATGTCTATCTATTAACAAAAATAGTTTTAAGTCCTTTGATGGTTGGCAGTCCCTCGCTTTGCCTCGGGATACCAACTTTCGACAACACTTTTTGAGAAGTACGTAATATACTATTAACACAATTAACACTTTCGTGACAGAAACATTCAAAATGCTGTCTGTGTAACAATAGCCTATCAGAATTCGTCGATTTTCTTTTGTGTATTAAGTAAAGTAGTATGCGTGTTTGCATGTGAGTTGCGTGAAACTGTAGCTATTGCAGGTACTTTTGGGAGTCAGAGAACATTTTTTAAAATTATAACATAGAAGGGGTAAGCAGTATTACGAAAGTGTTAAACATATTACAATTTGCAAAACAAACAATGTTTTTTTTCATTGACTTTTTAAATTTTTGTAATCATTTTTGACAGTATTTTGCAGGTTAGTTGAACCACGTCTAAAACAACTTTCAAAAATACGCAATTAATACACGGGGAAAAACTGGGGAGCGCTGACATATTTTTCACCAATACTGAGACAGAATAGCGTTGCTGTATTGAATTCAATACCGATTCAATATTGACAAACAACACTAAATTAGTTGCTATGTTCACATTGAATCGTCCATGTTTTCCATTAATCTTTTTGTACACATTTTTGTAACAAAATATTTTAAAATGTTGTACATTTAATAATTGTGTTATTTTAAATGTTATAAAATTATAACCTATTTAAATTTATGTAATTATTTATTATTAAATAAAATAGATAATATACCCAGGATCCGAAAAATAATAGAAAATTCTGTATTGGGCACATAAGCAGTCATTGAATTGTAAAATACTGTTGTTCAATCGTTTCTAATAATTTTTCGGATCTTGGGTAATGATTATTATCTATTTTAATTATAATTATTTACATTTATTGTCATTAATTGCATTAATTTAATTCCATTCTTTCAATTATTGAAAATGTCTTAATGTTAAAATAATATTTAAAATATGTATCTTTTGTACACATGTTAACAGTATTGAAATCAACAGCGATTCGCTATTGCTGCTCATATTGATGGAGTATTAGTCGACTGATATTGGTTTTCAATATTGCTTCCGATGGATACCAACACTGTAGCAGTTTTAGACGTGCCAGTATTACTAACCTAAACTAACGCAGGCTTGATACGGGACTGTATCAGTCTTTTTTCCTCGTGTATAGCTCAACAAAATCTATACAATAAATATTAAAATATTAATAGATTTTTTCATAAAGTGATGCTACGACATTTATCTTTATAAACTTAAAAATAACCGCTATAACATTTGAAACTCCATTTTATTTAGGGCGGATTTTTTTCTTGACTTCTGAAACATCAATGTCTTCACTTGTGATATATAATGACAAATAATACATTTTCTACTCGTATTCTTTCAATACTATTAAGTTCTTTTTTTTTATTTAATATCTTTTATGAATTATATAAAATATAAATATATTAGGTGTAAATATTTTTTTATACTTAATTGTATTCATATATGTGTAAAAAAATCTTTTTTGCAGTTATTTTAATTGAATAGTTAGTTTTAAAATCAAATAATAAGACATCCGTGATTAAAAATCAGAGACATTAGTTATATTCTGTATTTTAGGCATAGATACGTATTTTAAAAATTATCTTAAATACACCAAGAAGACGTGACAGGAGTTTCCTTCCTTTGGGTGTTTGATTTCCATGAATCCTTTTGCTTCTCACGTACAGAAAGCTTAATTTACATGAATTCCCTTGACTATCGTAGACACTGAAATATATCTTTTTTTAATTTTTTTGTCAATATTAAAACATTTTTAACTAATCATAATATATATTAATTTTTATCATTTATGTGATTTATATCTATCTATGTTTAATTGAATTTATTCTGTCTACTTGACATTCTATAAATTTATTTTTAGTATATTTCTATCATAATTAATAACTATTTCCTAATTGAAAATTTTCTACGCAAAAATTAAAGTTAGAAATTTAAAACATTTTTGCTATCAAATTTTAGTCTGTTAATAAAATGAATATACTACATGTTTGTTGTAGTTGGACACTAAGTCTGCTGGAGTCTGATTTGTGTTAGTTGAAGTCTATCTGTAAGTTAGTTGGAGTTTGAAGTTCAGTAATTCTGTAAATTTTATACAACTTATAATCATAAAGCGTTATCTTCACTAAAATTTTGATATTTTTATAATAGATATATATAGAGATAAAAAGGAATAAAAAATGAGTTAAACATTGTTTTTATAATTGTATTATGGTAACGAAATTAGTAGAACTTTTGGTATTTACAAGTAAATATAAAGAAAGTTCAAGTTGATGTACAGAAAAATTAGGGTTTAACTTTCATTAAATGTGCAATCCCTAAAATCTGCAATGTGTTTTGCAAAATTTATATAATTAATATATAATTAAATCTAAAACATGAAATTTTTTATAGTGCTTAGTGTTTAATAAATTAAATGTATAAATATTAGATGTGTTTAAGAATAATATTTTCGTAGTATTAATAGCTTTAATTATGATGTAAACAATAGGGAATATTACAAATTACTTAAAATACTTAATATAAAATTTTAGTTTATAACTTAATAATTTAATTTGTATTGTTAGGTACTAGAGAAATTGATCTGAATAATCTATCCCTTGTAATTTAACTTGAAATCGTATGATTTATTAGCTAACTCCATTTAAATATATTGCATTACTTAATTATTTCCTACGACTTGTAGAATTTGAATATTTTGATGAATTCACTGGACAGAAGAGCATGATAAACGGAAAAGTTGCTCCATTTGCATAATGATTGTTAGCTTGCGAATACGGAAATAGGTAATTTAAACTTTGAAATTCTGCTAGATATCGTACGTTATAATTCAAGCATTAATGTGTATAGAGCGAGTTGAAGAGTCATAGTAATCTTGGTACATATATAATGAGTATCTTCTCATTCATACAAATACATTGGAACAATACGAAAAAAGCGTTAGAGTTTAGATACTTTAGGTAACCATTATAAATTGAATCCAAAAATATTTACACAAAAATTATAACCTCAGTTTCTGTAATCCAGATTTTTACTTTAGCTTTTTTCACCAGCTAAAACTATTTGATCTTAATTAGTGATCTTATCATTTAGTCTTTTGTTTTCTAGACTGCTCATGATGGTGAAGTAAATGCTGTGAAATGGTCATCATCTGACAGGCTCCTTGCTACAGGCGGTGCAGATAGAAAAGTCAAATTATGGGATATTTCTAAAGGTAATAAATATTATAATATATTAGTTTATCAAGCGGTACGATAGTGTCTCGCATCAAGTACAAAGTCGCGACACTACTTTCTTATTCTTTTACATGAATCAGCGTTTCTTTGGCCTATTGAAAATTAGAATTAGAGAAAGGTTATAGCTTTTATTACATTAGACAAAGAAAGACATGAATTGTCAAAAAGTGATGTTTTTGTGGTAAAAATAATTTTTCTCCAGACTATGATGTTTCACACATGCACATGCACCTAGATACATATACATATTTATACAAATATATAAAAATTGCATATAAATTTTTCAAAAAACTTTGTCTTTTTCACAAAGTCTCAACTTTTAAATGCCCGTCTGAGAAGCTTATATTTTCGTCGTCAGAGGGCGACTGGCCTTCAATTCAATAGGAAATTATTAAAACAATATGTTAAAACGTATTTATTGTTGTTTACTCAAATTATTTATTTACTTAATTTATGCGCGTATTCATTTAAGATGTATTTATTAAATCGTATTAAATAGTTGAAAATAATAAATACATTATTTTAAATTAGTTTGTATATATGTAGACACATTTCCTTATTGTCTATTTGCTTTTGTATACAAGTTTGCGTCCGAGAATTGGATGAGAGATAGAAATGAGTAAGTTGTTTGCAGAGATCTGATGATGAATTGGAGAAAGACAGAGAGAAGCAAGAGTATATGAAGAGATAGAGTAGAGCTCAGCGTATTCATAGTCTTTGAATTTAGGTGTCGATGTGAGAGGTGTCAACAGAATGCCGCTAGATTGTTATCTATCCTTGTTAGGTTGATTGTTATCGCTCTCTAACGTTCAATATGCAATCAACTGCAGACCAGCGAAACTTATGTTATTGCTTTGAATTACAATTATATATAATTGTTCGAACAAAAATTTATTTGATAACATGTAATGCAAAAAGAGATTGGATCAGTATCATGTATTTTTTAATTAAATTGATCGCCATACAAAGTGTAGTAAATTTCGTTAAACGGGCGATGTTAAAGAATACTTATTGAAATGAGTTTGAATATTGTAGAACTATTTTCTAGTAAGATTCTTATCGATCGGGAATTTCATTGATCGCGGAATTCATGAGGCATTTTTCGAACAAGACAGTTTACATTCACGTAATGAAACTAGCGTGTTAGCTGACGATAATATATGTGAGACACATAATCATTATAGCAATTCGACCAGTGAAAATCGTTTAGCCATTTTCCTCCAAAGTTAACCATTTTTCAAAACTTATTAGTACAATTAAAAACATCGTAAAAATGAATAAATATTCAAATAAAACAACGAATAAGATACAAGAAAATAAGATTAATAAAGGCAAGTTTTCAATAGCAAAATTCAATTAGCTTTATAAGTTTGATTTCATAGATGCTTCTTCTAAGCAAAATTCTTTATTGATATCGCAGTTGGTGCGAGAACTAATTAATATCAATTTAATATGCACGGTTGGAAATGAATAAATGTGTACAAATGTGCGAACAAGTTGAACAGAATATCCTTTACCAAGCACGATTTGCGGTACGATACTGATATAAGTAAAGTATAAATCTAATTAACTGTGGACATGTTACCAAGTCGTGCACTGGCCTTTAATGTTCTTGAATTGAAATTATTGCAGGCACTTACGAGTGTAAGGGGATGCTCGTGGGAAGCAACGCCGGCGTTATGTCTGTGGACTTCGATTCAACTGGTAACCTCATATTGGCAGCCTCTAATGACTTTGCCAGCCGCGTGTGGACCGTCAGTGACCAGCGATTAAGGGTAAGTGTGAACCGAATTTTGTCTCTCTTATACACAAAATGCGCTGTCCTGTCACTTACCAACTCGTACAAAATATAACCCACATAAAGCTTGTCTTCGAAAAACAGTAATTCTAATTAAATGTATTCACATACAGCGTACATGCACCAGTCTCAACAAACAAACAAACAATATCGATAAATCTTCACTTTCATTTTGTCTTTGTCTTTGAAGATTTGAACGATAAAAGAGTCAAAGTTGGCGTCGGCATTCGAAAAGCTTCCACCAACAACATTCTTCTGATTATTCCAACATCTAATCATTTTAATCATTTTGCTGCGCATTTTTGTCCACACCTCTAACGGGGTTTGCATACTTTTCATTAATCATTCATCATTCAAATTTACTTCGACCAAAAAAGTGTATACATTTAACTGCATTTATTAAGATGATTTTTTCTTTCCAAATCTTATATACACACAGTTTGCTTAATTTAGTATATCACAACGTGTACAAGACTTTATACGTATTAAGTTTGTTCTGAAAGTACATATAATAAACTACAGGCACGTTTTCCCAGTGCTTTACATAAACGTAAGTATATATTTATTTGTATGTACTACATGAGACCAACTATACTACTTACATTCGATTTATACAATATGTTATGTAGAATTTTGTTTTTGAAATCATACAATTATGATTACATTTGTTATATAAAGCATTGGTGAGAGTTTAGGATTTATTAATTCTTCGTTTCTAGGCTTTTCCGTTTGTAAGTCGATGCACAATTTATTAAAGGCTTTGATATAAAAGTGCGTATCGGAATTTTACATCGATTGGCATTCTAGTGAGCTATCGAATAGGAGGTGCTTGGAATGTTGTCGATGCTGTTTTATGAAAACAGTATTTTCCGCATAACGTAACTGAAATTCTCTATACAATGATAATCAATGTTTTTCTTCACGTTTACCGTTGTTAACCTTATGAACTTGACATTAATATCCAACAATGCACTTTTGTTTATTTTCAATTATCCACAATTTTTTAATTATATTCTAGATCAAAAAATAAGTGAAAAACACTATTTTTCTTACATCACAGAAGTGCATAAAAATACATTTTCCGTACTCTGCTCTAAATTAGTTATAAAATATAAAAATTGATTGATAGAAGTTTGTGAAATTTTCTAAACGAAATTCACTTTAAATATTTTATTTTTAAAAAGCGTAAAAAGTTTTATATAACGATAACTAATTTGAAGTTTATAAAATAACACATTTGGAGAAGTAGAGTTCATTAATACGAGTCATGATTGGCCCAAGTAATACAACTTATTAAAGCTTCTGTACATGATCAGAGTTCCAAAGACGAAATTCTCGTTTGAGCAATCGAAAACTTATGATTGAAACACATTCTATTGTATAGCGAATGTGTTTTCTATGAAAATATATAGTGACGCTGTTCGTGTTCATAAAATCTCATGTTGCTGAATCAAAATCGGAAACAAAGTTAAGTTTATTTTATTTATCACTGCCTAACATATATTTTGTTAACAGCATTTTGTAATTTTGTCATAATCATGTAACAACTGTATTTTGTTAACACATGTTCACTTTAGCATTTTATGTTCATTTAAAATCATCGGCGTAATCATCGAGAATCGTATTCTCTCGGCTATTACTTCGTAGCAATGACGCAAGACATGAATATACGTTTGTAATGGAATATCAAATTTATTATCGCCATCTTGGAAGCTCGTTTATGAAGTTTATCTGAATTTGAAACGCTATCGTAAAACAGATAATGATGCTGTGTCATCATTGAATAAAACTAAGGCGCTATTACAAATTAACTTCTTTTTTTTATAAAGCATAAATGTTTTCCTTTATATTAAGGTCTTTTTCATCTTTATCTGTTAAAAATGGGAGCCTTACGAAGGCCAGTCAATAGGTTGAATACTTTGACCCAGTTCTTCGGAAGCTTATTTCGATTTCAGTTAAGAAGACACATCAACTTTCGTTGCTATTTCAGTTTCATTTTGTACAATTGTGCAATACCTGCAGTTTGTCATATCGAGATATTTAATCAAAAGTTCAACTTGAAAATTCAGATTGATTATCTCCAGGAAGGATCATAATTTCAGTTAGACAGTTGATGACTGCTTAGAATTACTACATTTCTTGTGGTGTATTTATTTTCGTTTGACTATTCCTTTTGTCTCAGTGATTCGGAAATTTATTCTTCCTTTGATAAGCTTAGTTTTTTTCTATTTCTTGTTGTTTTCTTTTTTTTAGTTGGTAGTCTTTACTTTACTCGGTAAAATAAATGTAATTACTTGGCAAGTTCATTCTTTGCATTGTCTTCGAAAATTCCGACTTATAAAGAGATGGTCGTGTATCCAAGGTCGTAGTTTCATTCTAAAGATTGGCAACCAATGACGCGTAAACGCACCAGAACGTGTAAAGGCTTGATGAATCGAATGTAGACTATAATTTCTGCAAAATACATTGCGGTTCTACGGAGATTTATTTCTCCTTTCCTTCCTTTACTTAATACTTTTTCCTTAATAGCATCTCCTTATTTAAAGACTAATGTGTTTTAATACTGAGAATAAAATTCTCTTAAGTATTCTTAAGTTTCTCTCATCTTTTATAAATATATTTTATGAATTAATAATATATCATCATCAAATAATACTTATTTTTCGTTAAGTGTTTGCTTTTTGTTGCAAATTAATTTAATCTTATACTTTATATATTTATGCAGTATGTGCAAATTAAAAAAAAAGTTAAAAGCAACTCTTCTAATGTCAATTCAAATGCTTCTTAAACAGTGCACGATTTTCGTGGATAATTTTAATTTTAAATACTAATGCATCAGTTGTATATACCCTTGTAGAATTAGAATCGTTAAAGTTTGTACTTTAGTATCAATGTATTTGTGTTACTTCTTTGGGCAGCTTTGCAGATTTGCGACAATTCGTAAGTAAATATAATCATGTATTGTAATTTGGTTTGTTGAATAGATATCGCTGTGAATAATTCGAAAGTTATTTTGGTACATTTATTTTCTTCTGTGCTTCGCCTGGGCAAAACTTTGCAGACGAATAAATATTAATAATTAATTAATTGATTAGGAATAGTTAGTGAAACAAGATTTTTGTTACAATTTAAACTTGTATTCTACTTTAAAAGCGAGACACTAAAATGCTTTTTTGCAAATAAGATTAATTCTTTGATAAAAGTAATTGAAAAGTTAAGAAGTCAACAAAAGTTTGTACGACCAATATTTCGAAAATCAAGTTTGCAAGTATTGATCTAACAGCAGATCATTTTATTATTATTCTTTTTTTTCCAACTCTAATAGCTTTTTATTTTCAATTTTCCAAGATTTTTCATCGTCGATTGTTATTGTTATAGTGAACCTATTTATATACCGGGTGTAACAAAAATATAGTGCACCCAGGTACCTGAAGCTTCCTTGTGAAAAAACATGCAACAATATATATTGCCTTAGGTCTAGCCATGGTTACCACAATATTCGTCATGGCATGGCTATTAGTGTGGTAGATGCTACAGACCTTGCCATACCATGGCTAGTACTGTAACTTGTATCCATGCTCATGGCCACAGTTTGGCAAATACTGTGGCAATCATGGCTAGACCTGTGGCAACATATATTGTTGCATATTTTTGCATAAGGAATCTTCTGGTAATTTGGTGCACTATATTTTTGTTACACCCTGTATATAAAATTAAACAAATATATTTTATCGTGTTGAAAAAAAATGAAACGTTATATAGAAATGATTTCACTTAAACCATAATTGGCATGTTTTTAATGGTATCTTTGTTGAATTCAAATTAGTGTTTCTGACAATGAGGGTTAGTTGATTGATGCTATAATCGGCCTTAGCCGGAAGTCAAGGACTCGGTCTTATCAAAGTCTGTGGGATTCTATCGATTGTTCTGAGGAGTTGGAAAGTCGATGGGTTGTCTAAAGGGCTGGCTAAAACTTCGAATGTCTGCTTGGTTATCTAAGTTTCCTTGTTCTCATCCAGAGCTTCTCATTATGCACTCACCGTGTCTTAATCCGCTACTAATGAGTTACAACTATCATCTGACCCAAACTGAATAGTAATCACAAGCAGAATGTAATAAGTCAAGAAAATAAGATCTATGAATTCTAACATAAAAAGTCCCACTTCTCAAAAATAAAACACGTTTATTAGCTAGTATGTGTTTTATTTAAACATTAATTAGTAATGTATTCCAGAAATATACTTGTTTAATTTCTTAATTGTAAAATAAAAGATGATTTGTTTGTTATACATAAATATATCAAGTTAAAAAGGATAATACAATTAATTATATTGTTGAATTTTGATATTAATATCCTCAATCAATAAACGCTATCACCGCAATCTAATAATGCTATGTAATATCTAATATTCATGAACCAATATGCACATCATGTAATAATTTTGTTAAGGTTAAATATTTAAGTGATATACTTGAAATTTAATTGTTGAATTCAATTAAATTATAATCAAATTGATGAGTAAAATAGAAATATTAAATAAAGTAATTTTTTTTTTATTTATAAGTATTAGAAATGGCATTTTGTGCAATGCAATTTGTTCATAAAACATAGTTAGCAGACAGGCTTGGTAATTAGTTTGCAAAATCAAAACATTTACATCTATAATAAGAATAAGTATATATTGATAAGAATGCGTGGTATGTTGTTCAGATATCCTCATTGAAAAGGGGATAGAATCAACTCTGGCGCTTCAATGTCCTTATATGAGTTCGACTGGTTTGAATTCTACCCTGATTTATTTTTATCTTGTCTTTTGTTTATTGTACATTCCGATAATTGGAACGCAATGACATTTTATATTGTCAGTTTTTTTACGCAGATATAATTGTATTTATTGTATCGACAATTTTTATCTAAATTGTACAGAGTCAATATATTTGTAAAGAAAGACAGACTTATTGTAAATTTAGTTGGAGTACCGAAAACAAAATCACTGAAAATGGACTGTTTGTAAAAATCAATTATATACAATATTTGTTTTAACTTTTTTTCGCTGACCGAAAAAAAAAAAAAAGGTACCGTTGCTTTAAAAATGTTATTGATATTAAATATATAAAATTAATATCTTTTTTCTAGTTAGAATTTAGAGTTAATGTAAAATTTTGTTTCAGCTGCACTTCAATCAGTATTGCTGTTTCTTTACAGTGAAGTGGCTTCACTCATTTAATCAATAAATCGCAGATAGTGTGAACTATAAAATACACACAACACACATAAAACTAAAACCAATAGTAAATTACACTTGAAACAGTTACAGTCATTTAAATTTAACGGTTTTTTTAATTTAACTTTGTGTCAATGTGAGGTATTTATTTTGAGTTTCTCTTGATGAAACACAATGAACTAAACTAATAGATCGCAGCAGCAGCACTCTTAATTGATTCTATTTCCAAAAATTAAGTCACCTCATTTTTCTTAATTATGTCGTTGCAATCTGTTTTTTGTATCACATTTTGTAGATAAACCTTGAAATAGTTGATTTTATAATCAACTAAATAAATAAATATATATATAGTGCGAAATTTGTTATTTAATTGTTAGCATCTGTTTTTGCATTAGAAAATGTCAGTTACATTTGAAGCAATAAATAAGATTTGCAATTAAATGGCGTTATTTGGTGAATAAGTATGAGCATTCAAGTTGTCGTGGCGTGTAAATGTTCTGGACTGTGGCCAAAACTAAGATCGTCGAAGAAAGCACATTACTATTTCCAAACAACAAAGACTAAATAATGAACAACCTGTAGATATTGGACTTAAGTGCGCGCAGAATCGCGTTACTTTTTCACGTTAAAAAATAGCCGTCTTACACAAAAGATAACAATCGTTAAATAGAAAAATAAAACAAACCGGAAGTGGATGCTTTAAATTGTTAAACGAAAAAGTCTTTTATGCTTCCATTGAAAGGCATATATTACTTTTAAATTTAAAAGCAGTTAAAATCTTGTGTAGTTAAGACTAAATGTAAAAGGCTAACAAAAGATAACAGTTATGAAATAAAATGAAAAGAACTGCATAATAATTACGATAATTATTGTTAGCTGTTTTGAATGTTAAACGAACACTATGTAAAAAAGAAACACGTGGATGTTGCATTTATGTTGCTTTTACATCGGATATATATTTGATACATTTCCAATTCAGTAGTATGAATGTTACATATATGTTGAGCGCTGGATGCATTTGAACCTACATTAATTTTGAGTACAAATTTGCATGTTTCGATTGAAAGACATATTACTTTTTGAATGTGAAAACGCAGATGAAAATCTTGTACAGTAAGAGGAGGATGTCGAAAGTTTTGGCGAACTTTGTTAAAAGATTGTAAAGCACAGTAGCAATTGAACACCTGAGGCATTTGGATAAGTCCAAGTTGTGCGCAAAAGGGAATTCACGAAGGCATAATTACGTAGGTGTTGACGTCGACACACCCGGTTAGACGCTAATTAGAAATTAATGTTGTGAGCCCTAGACACGCCTTGGAATAGTGTTGTTAGTGGTCAAGTAATTTTCTCTAGCGACAAACTATATTATCCGGAGCAATTGAGGCACCGGAAACAAAGGCTTAATTAAGATTAAAGCAAAGTGGCGCGCGGTGTTAAATTAACGAAATGGGCACGTCTTTTGAAGTGCGCGTTTACAGTTCGACCCTCTTTTTTATTCACATCTTTCATGCGATCCATTATTTTTCGTTTCGCTCGTCTTTTGCTGCCGAGATAAATGCGTTCATTAATGTAATCCCTCAGTGAAGATGATTTCAATTTAGCCAGTAATTATGCAAACTTCACCAGCACGAATTTCTCAGTCAAGCAAGTATTTGTATAGTAATACAGTTGATGGACGTTTAACTATCGAAGCCAGATAAGAGTTTATTAGACAATGTAAAAAAACATATATAACATCATTTTCGTTTGGTCATGTTATTGCCATTTTGAGGATACCTTAAGAATATAATTTATACTCACATCATTCTTTATTTTCATGATATTAAATATTTGTTTAATTATAAAAGATATTCCTATATAAAATGTAAACAAAATTGAAAATCACTTGAAAGCAGCCAGCTGTATGTTTTATTGTCTATGTACACATGTATACTGTACAATAAATCTATATACAGTAGTTGCTTTTTTTTTAAATCAGCTAGACATAAATTTTGTAACGGTGAAACCGCTTCAGGTATACAGTAATCCTAGAAGTAGCAACAACAGTTTGAGATTTGCTACGATTACTATTATTCTTACGGGCCGCAACAACGAAACGTCTCCCAAGTGTATAGTTCGTGTCGGATCGAATAAGATCCCGTCAACCTTAACATATAACATGAGTAGATAGTTTAAGTAACACTGATTCACGATTGCATGGCTTTTATCAAGCTTTTCTTTACCTTGACATACTGCGCAAAATCCTCATTATTTGAACGTGTAATGTAAAGTAAAATACTTTCTGCTGAAATATTTTACATCGAACACATCCTATCTTCTTGTATAATCAAAACTTTAATTTTTTCATTCAATAGTTTATAGATAATTAAATATATTTATTAGTTCATCAAGTCGGGATTCTTACACATTGTCAGATGAAAATATTTGCTGTCAAACGAAATGTTATCGTATTGAAAGTATGTTCGTTTTGAAAAAGACGTTTCTTTGAAAATAAGTTTTATGCCACGACACTTGTCGTCGTCATGAAAATGTTCTTTTTTTCCCCTCCTCTCCCCTCCTCCTGTTCCCTCGCTTTCGGTCGAGATATTGGCATTCCTACTAATGCTTTATGCGTAAATTGGGCATAAAACTATTTTCAATGTCCTTTATTTGTTTCTAATGAACTGACGATGCTTGTTGAAAACCAGTCTCTTTGGTTGTCGAAGTGGTATAACTATTTCAGGAATTTAATTAATGGGACTGGCTCGTAAGATGTTATTTGAATCGTTTGTCTTCAGATATGAACTGGATTTAAACGGAAATTATTTCAAAACTTTTCTCGAGAAATCTCTGTGACTGGGACTGCGCGTATTTGAGGTAATTAAATCTCCCGTGGATACTTATAACCTTCTATTTTAACTCTACATTGATGGATGAAATATTCATTTTAACTAATTATTAAATTCTTTACAGATTTAAAACACCTTTTCCCTTTTTGTTCACTTCAACTTATTTAATCCCTTAAATCATTTCTTTAAAAGTAATTCATAGTAAGTAAGTCTTTTAACTACAGAATATTACAGCTTTGTATACACAAACGAAATCTTACTCTATATATTAATAATCGGTTTATCTGCTCAAAGTTTTAATAAGAATGTTACAATTATTGTGACCTACTTAATTCTAACTGTT
The DNA here is from genome assembly GCA_022817425.1 of Gryon sp. ZL-2020. Taxonomy (NCBI): domain Eukaryota; kingdom Metazoa; phylum Arthropoda; class Insecta; order Hymenoptera; family Scelionidae; genus Gryon; species Gryon sp. ZL-2020. Next base: position 19,785 of record JABFPJ010002234.1, read on the forward strand.
TATACAAGTTTGCCAAGTTTTCAGTCTATTAACCAAATGAAACATATCAAATGGTGTGGACAAGAATCTTTTTTAATTATTATATTAATACAGGCAAGAATATTCAAAATGATTAATTATAGTAATTACCATTCAAGTGGGTTATGTAAATGTAAAAATAAAAAGGGAGATGGAACGAGAAAAGAAGAGATTAAGTAACTTATTGGCGATTATTTTTTCGCGATAAAAACCTATACCTATATCATTTATTTCAATTAAGTTATTTCTGATTAACTTAAGATAGCCACATTGTATAATTTAATTTCTTATTCCGAACGTTTAAGCTCAATTTATTATCATCGATGTAACAGTATATGCTGAACATTTTTTGCTCAGTTAGAAAAGCATCTTCATCGATGCAGTGGAATTTAGTATTGAAAATATTCAAACTTATACTGACTTGAAATTAAAAGCTGCTGCGTAGTATTTTATTATACAAGTTTCTGCGTTGCATATATATTCATTAAGACTTCATTTATAAAATGTCTATTAATAATTTTAAGTTCGAAATTAAAAAAAATACCAAATTGTATTTTTATATATTTATTGGCTATTTTTTTATTTTCAAATACATACAAACATTTATGGCGCATATATGTGACATAAAGTTTTATGTACATTTACATATATGTCATTACCTTAACATAAATGTAAAACTTTATGTGATATGTAATAGTATATATCTAACTAATATATATAAATATGAAAGTATGTTTGTTTGTTTGTTTGTTTGTTTGTTTGTTTGTTTGTTTGTTTGTTTGTTTGTTGGTTTGTTCGAGCATCACGCAAAATCTACCGAACCG
>JABFPJ010002235.1:0-20594 GCA_022817425.1 Gryon sp. ZL-2020
AATAATTATCAACGTCATATATTGCTTTCATATCAGCTTGTAAATAGCTTATAACTTCTAAAATACGTAACGGTCCACCATAAAATTTTAACCACTTGTTCAACATTTCCTACAAATGATCTCAGAAAAATTTGAAGCAAATCGATTGAGACTATCACACTCAATTATGGCTCTTGATATTGTTTATATCGAAAAATTAAGGTAAAATAGTATAAAAAATGTCTAATATTTTTGTTAACAAAATTTCTTTTTTGTCATTAAGACACCTTTTTAGTTGTCTCTCCAATTTTTGTTTCAATTTTTTGAAACATGTATGTTTCAAAAACATTCACTCAACAAATTTTTAATTTGGGTCGTCTTGGTGAAAATAAATATAATTTTTCATTTGCCAAAATAATGCCACAAAATCTATAAATGATAATTAAAAAATAATGTTTGCAGATTATATTTACTATTAATTATAAACATTTATTAATTTTCTCACAACTGTTTATTAATTTTTTCAGTAAAATCTATCTTAATTATATGATTTGTTAATCAATTTCTAGTAATAAAATACTTCTTGCATTTTTACATAAAAAACTTAAAACAAATATTATAATAACGTAAATGTGTAAATTAACAGACCTAATTTGAAAGTGCATTATAGCCTGACTAACTCAATCTTACTCCAATGGCTTGACAATGAATGGTTTAATATTGATTCAAAATAAATATCGACTTGTGTCTACCAATTTTGTAACAACCTTGTGGCATTTTTGCTCAACCCGCAGCAGTTGATAAATATTATATCTTATGAACCAAGTAATGCTGTTTATTAGAAGACTACTGCGTTGTTGTTGAACTAAATTGTATATTAATCAACAAATTCCGCATGTACTGAAAACAAACTTGTGCCAGTCTTGGCCTATGTATTAATGCTGATAGTAAATATTTAATTTAATAATAAATGTTGCATATATTGTAACGACATTATGTCAACGATTAGCATTATTATAGAAAGTTTATCATGTTATTTCAAAATTGTTACTCAAAAAATGAGAATCTAAACATCTATAAATTCTGTTAACATTCTCATATACATGTTAATATATACACAAACATAGTAAATGTACGAAAATGGCCCGACTTCTTATGCAGCGTAAATGATTAGGAAGCATGAACTTCTCTAAACGAGAATAACTCAGAGTAAGATAATGTTGATTGCCCAAACAATTCAACACCTTTGGTCCCGCAAACTTGCCTTCAATCTGCATTTCCGCGTTCCAGACCATTATGTTCCGTACTCTCACTCAAAACTTCTATCTTATCATTCGTTCCTACTGCTGTACATTTCCGCATAGTATGAAAAATATAAACTCGGGTAATTACACACAAAGAATGAACGACGACGACACGAAAGAGTGTTCCAAATTTTTTTTGCATGTCGATGATTTACACCAAGGTGTAGTATTCGTCTCTTATATAGTTTTGAAGAATTTTCAGAATATTTTTTTGACAAGTCTTATCAATTCAGCTTCTAAAATAAAATGGAATGAAATAAAAATTATATTCAGGTAAGAAACACAAACAAGCTTAAAGAGCAATTGATTGATAATTATATACATAATTATATATTCAGTTAAAATATGACATTTTCCTATCAACATAGTAAAGAGATAATTTTCTTTATTTTGATTTATTCATTTATTTCACATAATTACGCCTCTTGTAATACACCAGTTTGGCTGAATATAATTAATTAGTAGTTACAGGTAATATAATATCAGAATAATATAATGTAAAAAGAATAACATAAATACTACAATAGCTTCAATATAATATGAAATTGTAATTAATATAATCAACATGAAATGATATAAATATATCATTTTTTATATAAATTTTGCAATATAAAATTTTTATATAAATATATAAAAATAATATATTGCACTACAGTTAAAAACTAATACAAAAACTGTAACTACAAAGAAAACAGATGTATTTCTGTATTACATTATTTTATTAAATAAAAAATAATATACTTCAATTAGTAATTTCTTTCTTTGTAAAGTAAACTGCATTATTTTTCCAAATAATGTAGTTTACTTTAAATGTAAGGACCTTCATTTTCAAGTATGGAAATTCTATTGATTCTAATACTGACAACACAGCATTTTATCAATTACTTTAATTTGCGGTCTTGCATCTAATACATATAACGTGTCGAACAAGCACGAAAAGCTTCGTTAAAAATATGAATCTAGTTCGCAAACCAACGAGACGCAATCGATTTTAATGCTTAAATTTCACATTTTTTCCTGCAAACTTTGTAGAATATAAAAGAAGAGTCTTATTATTATACAAAATCATACATTTTAAAATGTTTCAATATTCAATGACGATACCTTTTTTTAACAATTTTTGTTGTATAACAAATCAATATTTTCACATAAAAAGCAATAAAATTTAAATTTTGTACATAATTTCAATTTTGTTTGTGCACTCTTATTAATATTTCCACACAATGCCAAAAATTAAATGAATATTTAATATAATGTAATTTTTGTATTTGTTGTATAGCTTGTTATATAATTTAACTTTCTCATGTTTAAATTATAATTAATAAGGTACAAAAAATATTATAATTTATTATAATGTTTGTGAAGTTAATAGATGCAAATTTCTTTGTGCACCTTTATAAAGTTAACCAAACGTGAATTCTACATGTCGTTTACACTAAAATATGAAGTATGTAAATAGATAGCAAATGACGCTTCGACTTGCGAAGTACATAAATATCAAGAATTTCTCGTTCAGTATGTCTATTATACGAGTGACACGTAGGAGAATCACGCGCTTCCTCCACCACGCATTACGCTTTATGAACATCATAAAAACTTCTGTCAGAGTTTCCCCTGAGTCAATTCACTTTTTCTCTTTTTTTTCCCTTTCGCTTTTTTCTCTATAACAGAGTTCGTGGCTGCTTCAGTCACTGCAGAAATGTGTCAGATACAGACGTAAAAAGGGTTCGCTCGTGTTATATTTCGTTGTATTTAATTTGAAAGTTTGACCCCTTCGGGAACTAAAACGTTTTTGTTAACTTTTAGTTATGTTTATAACAAAATATTATGCATAAACCGCTGATACTATTTATATATTAATATTTATTGAAATTTACACATTATTCAATTCAATATTTTTTGTGAATCATGTCCCAAAACTTTGATACAGGAAAGTAAATTGTTTTGATCAAGAAACAACTTGTAATAGATAACACTGGAAATAAAAATTACCGGAATAAGACGAATGTTTCGTTTTTGGCACTACTTCAAAAAACTGCAACGTTAATATATCAAGCGATCTGGACACACTATAAAAGCCGTATTTCTTGACAAATTGTTATTGTAAAGTTGAGTATATTTAACATTTATTTATTATGTGTATTTATATCAATATATGATATACAAAAATACGTTAAAAAATTGGATAGAGAAATTAATACTGCAAACATTACGAATATCAAATAGGTCTATATAATATTGTTCAGTGATTCTATAACATTGTATCAAATTTAAATATAATGATTTTTTGCTCACTTTTGCTTTTAAATATTATAGTTTATATAAAAATTTGAACAAAATTGTAAAAAAAGTTTATCCATAATCATTTACAGAAATTTTATAGTGTATATATACATATGAATCGTTTAATGCAGAAAAATAAGAACTTTTTTATTGAGTATGAACAATCACTGTTTAAAATAAAATGACAGATATGATGCGTCGACTTTTTTAATTGAAAATTAAAATGCAATGCAAATTCTGCTCGAAATAGGTTTGTTAATTCGGCTCGTTATTTCAACAAACAAAAATCAATTATGTTTTATTAAAAAACACTGTTTTATTATATTATAATCGTTTATTTTAAGTTAAAAAATGTTAACATTTTTAACTTTTATAAATATTCATGTATAATATTTTGATTACAAACGTTTTCATTATAAAGTGTAAATTTAAATTTCTCGTAACAAAATGCCTAATTTCTGACAGATTATATAATTTAAAATGTAAAACAAATAGAAAAGTTAAAAAAATTGTTTCAAACAATAATATTTGATTTTGACATAATTGCCATCACATTGTAAGTTTAATATTTCATTACGTTAAATAGTTTACACGTCATAACTGTTTTTTCAGTCAAACGTAGTTAACCCGTAAATTAAATTAGCAACAGTTCTCATCTAGAGCAAAATCTAGCCTCAACAAAGCACGAAATTTGTTTAATGAAAATTGTCGAATCAGCATTATGCGTTTCAAATCTTCTCTTACATTTTGATTCAAATATATTTTTACTGTAATAATTTCATACATTTAATGAAAATTGTTTCACTGAATGGTAATATATTTGGCTGTTTGTAAATTAAACAGATAATTATTTACATAATATTTAATAATATAGTTAGAACATACTATAAACTAGTTATAATAAATTAATAATAGTTTTATTAAGTTTTTCTTATAATTTTATGGATAGATTAATTTAGTTACTATTTTTAATATACTTTTCCTAGATTCAGATAAACTTAAGTAATTTTACGAGTCAACTTAAATACGGAAACCATAATTTTTAATATTTGAAGTATAGTAGGATTCAATTTAATAAGATCGGATCATTGATTTCCTTAAACAATCATAATAAATCTCTTTATGTTATATAAAGTACTTTGATATTGAAACACCACTAATTCAATATAACTGGCTGACAGATAGAAACATAACATGAAAAATTAACCAAAGAATTAACTAAAGAACAAAAAAAGTAAAATTACTTAATTTTCTATCATATTGGTTTAAAAGTTTATTTACGAAAATTGTGTTTCGCATCTTGGCACATTTGAGATCAGGCAAACACAAAATGTGAAAAGTTTTAAGAACGAATAATAGTAGCTACTGAGAAGCAATTCCTTATAAAAATCAAAAAAGAAAGAACGAAATTGAAAATATCAAACTTTGTTTTCAACTTGCAACTGTATTCTTTGAGACTCAAAAGCTTTTGCGGTGAGCTTGAATCTTTGATAGATTTATTCGCGCCTAGAGTTAGGAATGACCCGGATCGTAATTCAGGCTCAGGTGTTCTTTACTTCCCACTGAATATTTGCAAACATAACAGAAGCAACTATAAATTATTTTTCTGTACAATATATTAACTCTTTTAACGTAAAAGCAAGAGACTCGAGACACGCTGTTATCTTTTTAACATTTTTCCACTGTCCTTAATTAACTTCAAATAGTATACACATTCTCCAAAAAATTGTAGCGTTAACGTACATTTTCCATATTATTATCTCGAATGATCATAATTTACAATATTTTAATATTTACAGGATATTGCAGAAAATAAACAACATATTTTCATATCAAATATCAAAAATACTGTAATAAAGTAATGAAAATTATTTCTTGTTAATTATTTTTTATTCAAAAAATAACATTTAACATACTTTTGTTTATATAATAAAATTATTAACTATTTTTTAATAATACTTGTTTCGAAATTATGTAAATATCGATGATAAAGTGAAATGCAGTTTCCGATCAAAATTTCTGTTCAAGTAGTGCGTACAAATACATTTATTAAAATAAACGACATTCGAAATCGATTTTCCACAATTGCAAGCAAATCTAAGAATAATCAACATCGGTTGGTTTGCGTTTGTGTAATCAGTGTTTCTATCACGTTCTTAGCTGGATAAATATGAGAATTACGCGGAATGTATATGTACACGTTTGAGATTTACATTGCGGCATAAATGTACGATCAAATTATCATTTTTTGAAAGCACTGCATGCATATTAATGAAATTCATTCTCTTTGATTTTGCAACGTTGAAATTTTAGAAACTTTTTTTCGTCGCAACTGTTATTTCAGAATATTATTTCGCAGCCAACAACTTTTATCTGCTTATGATTTTTATCAATGTTTTTTAAAAGATAATATATATACATATATATTATACTCTAATATCGTGGGATGGATCGTATCAAGATGAAATATGGAAAACTGTCCTATGGGAAATTGGTGATAACAATTTCGAGGAAGAACTTTTTACAACATAGTAGAATTTTCTTTTTGTTTAATTAACGATCGAATCACGTAATTGTGTATTACTTTTTAATAATATAAATTCTACTCTATTAAAAAAATTATACTACAAAACATCATTCTACTTCTTCTGTTTTAATTGCTTTCTCTTTTTTTCATTTTTTGAGATAAGTATTATCAAAAGAATACATTTTATGCAGTCTGTGTAAATTCTTTGAAAAAAATGTTAGTCAAATAACATGGCACTTACATCTCGAGGAACAATCGCAACGAGAAACATGATTTATGTTGAAAGTAACGCAATTTTGTATATCTACTGTGGGAATTATGTACTACGTGCAACTCAATTGTTAGCTTCTGCCGATGTGTTATATGAAGTACAGTTAAATCTTCTGGGAATGCTGAATTGACGTTTTTGCACCTTTCCATTTTCCGGTTACTGCTTTTCAACAGCGGAAATAATAGATTAACCACAAAAAAGATGTTGACGCTTTTTTCTGGCGCTAACTGTGTCTTGTTAGTTATTGATTTTGCGTAAACTAGAAAGATCATCAATCATTCTTGAATCGTAACCGCTTAATTATTTTGATGTGAACAAATCGAGCGTTTAACTAAAATGACCGGAACAAATAATAAATTGCAATGTCTAGGTTTGGCGTATAAGTTGCCTAAGGGAAATCTTCCCGGTTCAGGAAATGAATCACGTGTGCGGTTGTTTCCATTCTATATTTCCTAGTCTTGTTTCGTAGATACATCTTCTACTTAGTTTCATTGCAAATGTCCACTTCTCATTTCCAGTCACGATTTTATATAAAAAAAATATTAATCTTAATTTAGTTTCTTGAATAATAAAGAATGAAAATTGAACTAATTGTGGTTTTAAATAGTTTCATATACACATTTCATTGACAACTTTTTAACAATAAAAAGTAATAGCTTTTCTGTGATTTCAGTTTTATTTGTACATTCAATGTTGTTTTACTTTTGTTCTGTAATTAATATCATTTATAAGTTCTAGTTAAAATATCATCGCATCTGGATAAAAAGTGCACTTTTTACTTTTTTGATATTACAAAAGTATAGCAAAGTTTCATAGTAAGAGGTTGCTAAAAAGATAATAAATAAATACTACTAATAAAAAGTCAAAGACTTTTGTTACTTTAATTACCCTAAAAATTAAAAAAGTACTGTCATTATTTAACGGTAATGCTGTTTGAAACTTCAAAATAAAAATAAAACAAAATTAATAAATAAACTTCCTAAATACTTTATAATATTTATATTAAAGAAATTTAATTTTTTGTTTCAGATTTCGATATTTGAGAATGAGACAAAAGAAGTAAGTAAACATTGGTAAATTTGTAATATACATATAATTATAATTTATAATTGTAAATATACATATCCATTATAAAAAAGTTGCTTGGAGGGTGAATATGGTTATTTGCCTGATTGACCAATTACAATTGGTCACCTCTAATTGGCTAATAGAGGCTTGTTTATATTTAAACAAAATTCGAAATTTTGATAGTTTATATTTGTAATGTTTTGATAGATTAGGTTATACTTTGGCTTGTAATAATCTGTAAGACGTTGATGATAATTTAATTTAAAATGTACAATCATATCAAGAGACACGGTAGTGCCTCTGGCCAAATACAAAAAAACGATCGTATTTTATGCGGCCAGCACTACCATGTCTCTTTTCACATACAAACAAATGCCGATTTTCAACATACAAAAAAGCATCAATAACAATGAAATTGTTCTGTTTTACTTAACATAAATGAAATAATAAATTATTTAAATTAATATCCAAATATATTGTAGTTAATATAAATTACGTGAAATTTTATTTTAAATAAATATTTAACAAAATGTAATATTTTTAATTACATTATCTTTATAATTATAATGTCATATATACACTAAAAGAAATGTTCTTATTAAATTTACAAGAAAGTATTGTAATGCTAGGATATACGTGTTAATTTGATAAATATGTTTAGACTGTTTAGGAATTTCTATAGAATGTCTATTTATTTTTATATTATGATAGTAAAATTATTACGAAACAGTATAATAAAATTTATCAAAACATAATGAATTAGTAGGAGTCATATCTCCAATACGACGTTAGCTACTGTTTATGTTTCAGTGGATCAGTGGCTACGCGCATGACTTCGTAATTGTGAGGATGGCGGTTCAATTCCTAGCAAATTCTAGAAAACTTTGTCGTGTACATTTAATTACTCTTAAATTTAATAGAAATTGTTTATGTCATAAAATTACACAAACAAATGAAAAATGACTAATTTTCACAATTAAGAAAAAGAAATTGATTATAAGTTTATGAAGCAGATTTTGCTTAACCGCCGAATTACTTTAACTCAAGCCACATAAAGCAGTATCTTTTTGTAAGCAGTTTTTGCTTTATTTTTTTTGAATGTATTTATGAATTTTTATTGAAATGAAATAATCAATTTAAATCTGTAATAGCTTCATATTTAATGTGTTACAAGACTCAGGCGACTAATGGTCGAAAATGTATAAATTGTCAGAGAAACTAAAGAAACTTTTGATCAAATTTTTTAAATAAACAAATAAAGTGTTTTTTTTAATAAGAAACATTAGACAGAGTGCACACAGCTCGCAGAAATATCTAGTGTATTTAAAAAGTGAAATAATGAATTTTTTAAAAAAATCTAAACAAATTTAAACAATTGAATGTATGTATATTTGTATATTACGCAGTATATTTGTACGACGGCAGAAAATTCAGTAATTGCTAAAATTGCTCCAAATTCGGATTGGGCAAGCTGCTGTCGGATTATATAAAATTACGCTGCTGTAATACCTGACACATACCGCGAAATTGACAGCAATTTGCTTGTACGGTATCCACCCATTAACCGAAGTAATGAGAATCCCCGTTAATTTCAAATTAAAGTATCCATAATGCATAATTAACGGATTGATTATTGCTTAAATATTTATTTTCAGTTCATTCGATTATCTGTTAACGTCGATTGCAAGATTATTCGTGTATTTTATACCTCTGAATAATGTGATTTAATTCACTATGTTAGTATTCATCAAAAACCAAATAGTTGAATGTATAGTTTATGTATTCAATGTAAAATAGTACGTAATCAAATTGACTATTTTTTAATGTGCACATACTTTAAATTAAATCAGTGTATTTGTAATTAATAAAATAAATGCAAATGCAAAATTAATCAATAAATGACTTAAATAAAAATTATATTGTATGCAAATAACGAAATAACATTTAAAAATGATAATTACAATGCAAGTTTGTATAAAATCGAAATTTATGCAAAAACCAAATGTTACAGTGAGACAATTATTTTAAAAATGAGAAAAAATAAAAGAAAGAATCAACTGAGAAACAAATTGTTGCAGCTTATTGCTGTTGAGAATCAAAAAGTTCGTACTTAACGTGAAAAAGTATCGGGATATTTTCCCAAAATCCTTGAATTCTCGGCATAAATTCACGGACCGTGGCACACTTTGTCGCAGTTCAGGAATTTGTTTTTTTTTTTCTTTTTTTTTTTTACGCAGAGGATAGTGGCGTTAAACTTCCCGTCGTATGCGGTAGAAAATTCGTTTCGATAGAAAAAGTAGAAAAATAAAAATGTGGAAGATAAAAAAAATATAAAAACGCGTAAAACCACTGAAAAAACGTGAAGACAATAGATTATCATTCCGCCAAGTGTTAAAAGTAAAACTCATTCTTTTGATTCAGTCCGTTGTCAAGTACTTTGCAAAACATTATTTTGCGTAACAATTTATTTTTAATTGATTTTCAAAGTGGACATGAAATGAAAGGATAATTGAAAACAAAACGCAATTTCCGCTGTATAAATACAACTATTTCACTATGGTAGTTGAATTGAAATGAATTAGTAGTTATAATTACACTGAACAATAAACAACGTATTTTTTAATAATATTATAAAATGTTTATTTAAAACTTTTTTGAAGTCCAACATTTTCTTATACAATATTTTAAATATCAAAATTCATCTCATGAAACGGATTTACAATTCATAAAAGTTTTTATATTTTTCCTGCTTTTATTATTTAAACTTTATTTTATATAACTTTTTTCATTTCTCTAAAGTTTGTTTTTCATTTTTCTTCTGTTTTATTTTAATTATTTTGTTACCAAAAATACAAAGATTAAATCAAAATAATACCGTTATTTAATATTCTAATTAAAAACAACAAGTTGATTTACTAAATCAACTTGTTTAAATCAACTTGATTTAAATCAACTTGATTAAAATTAATTAATCCTAAACTTCTCATCTCAATGATTATATAGGAAATATTTTGTCACTCGAAAGATTATGTTTGCGTTTGCCCGAAGTACTCGTAAACACGAACCAAGTCAGCTTAACTTGGAGGACACTGCACTCATCCCGAGGCTTATATGAGAAATTCGTCGAATTTATTTATACAAACGGTGCTATAAGAAAAACAAGGTATTCGCCGATGTTGTATGTCTTTACGAATCCCTACAGGCTCGTGGAGCCTGTACATATATATGATTGCATGAAGCAATTGTGACGAATGTAAACCTTCAACTTTTCCGTACTTTTCTTCATCGAAGTCGTTTTCATATTGTAAACGGATGTGCATCCAGAACCCTCATATAACTTTACAATGAATTGAAGGTAGATGTTAAGTGTCGCCTTCACAACAACATTACTACAACTTGAGATATGTTCAAATCAGTCTATCCTGCTTAAATTATTAATTTAATTTTATCTCAAATTTTATTGACATACAACTTATGCTGTTTACAGATACTAAATAATTGCTAATTTAATGGAAAATGGATATTTCAAACATTTGAATATACTTCAAATTAACTAGCTACTATTAGTAATTAGTATTATCGGCGATGCATTATGAGGAGGTTAGCGAGCAGATTTAGCATACATCAATTAAAAGTTTCATTTCAAAAAGTTTGTTACGTAAGAATAATTATTTCATGACTTATTTAAACATAGTTGTCTCAGTGAATTCTTCATTGTCCAGTACAATTTTTCTTTCGCAAAGTTTAGAAAACTTTATATTATTTAAGATATTTGCGAACTATGTAGAAATTCCACGCATAAATTTATGTATATAGTTCCAAATTATTTCTTCTAATAATGAGATACAATATTATTATGTTAAATTTCGATGATGATTTCATTGTGAAAATGAATTCAACTTTTAAATATATTAGCAGTGATAGTTGAAGGAATTTGTAATGACTGTAGTAAAAAGGACACTGATTAATATTAGATTTAATAACATTAACATATCAAATAATAATTATTGAATTATATTACGTTAAAATGAATTCCACCTTAATTTTGAAATGTACATAAAATTTAATTCAAATGTTTGCAAGAATATATTGAGGAAAAGTTAAATTTAATTTATGGTGAATAAATTAATTACATTCAATTTCTCTGTACCTTAAATAATCTATACGTATAAATCATCATTTCGAATTATCTTCGAATCATCGTTCTAGACGAAAACATTTTTATAATCAAATATTTATGAATTGTTTGTTATAATAATGAAAGTCTGTGCCATAACGTATCATCCAGCTAATAACCAAATATCCAAAAAGCAAACAATAAATTTGAAATTCGAAAACAATAACGAAAATGAATATGCCAACGTGAAAAATGATAATTTTAAATAAGTAATTAACTTGGATGTATATACGGTGGCCGTGGCGACGAATCGATACGACCGAAAACGTAGATATAAATGAATCGCTGAAAACGAATTTACGTGTCACGTTGCAAAGAATGCCGTTAAATAAATATGACGAAAATGATATACGCTATTATTATTTTTGATTTTCTCTGGCGAAACGAATACATTGGACCGAACACAAACGAGCCAAATTTGAAACAACAAAAATTAAATTAATGCGTTTGAATACGATATAATCCATTGTTTCATATTTGAAAATGCACCCGAATAACATATTAGCTGCATTATAATAATAATAATAATTATTATTTAATATTAGTAAAATATTTTTTAATGTTAGTAAAATTTTGTATGAACATTCTATTAGTCTTTAAAATTAATAATTGCAATTTTTTGGTGCAAATCCCTGTTGCTATTTTAATGAGTATTGTGAACAAAAAAATTACGATTATTAGAGTATACGCTCATAAGTATTTGCCCAACTAAAGGCAATTCGGTTATTTTACATTTAAAATCATATATTAGGTCGGTTTTAGTTCCACGTAATTTGTGTTTAATTACTTTTCTACATATATGTGAGCTTGGAAGCGCACTTTTGATAACGGAACTTTTTAATGATAGGTTAAAGAGGTCAAAAATAGAAAGCTGCAATATCCTAAAAATATTCGTCTTGTAATTATAAAAAGAGGTTTCAAATAAACTATTCTATTTATTGTAATTTACTACAAAATATTTATTAATTTTACTCCAAATTGTATTAATTTTGTAATAATATATTGATTCCAGTAGTACAAGTCAATTTTTCGTCAAACATATTTCAAATTTAAAGAATAAGTATTTTAGTCTCGAAAAATATAGAAAACGTTTCGGATATGTTCTTATTATTGAAAAGAAGATTTTTTTCCAATTACGTCACTATTAAATTACTACAGTAGATATATATCATCATGGTATTGTGAATAAGGCATTACATCTGTTGGGGGTCTTTTCTACGAAAGTGAACATATTCGATAATTCAAGACGACATGTACTAAGCACACTGAAAACAACGATCAACACGTACATTCGCTTTGTTACGTCAACTATGATAAACTTACACGTTTGTTCGCGTTAATAAATAGAAGCGACTTAAAACTTGCATTGACTCTGTGTCATAGGCCACAATGATTACGTATTTGCTAAATTCAAACAATAACGCTCGATTTTACTAAGATTAATTTTACTTAACTAGAGACATTTTGAAGAAATGAATATTATTAGTCAAGGTAAGCAATATCACAATGAGGATATGTGACAACCATCATTAACTTCATCATTAAAATATTCTTATTACAATTCGTGCTTCAATCTATTATTGTATTATTTATTATTATATTAATATTTATACATTTTTATTGAAAAAATGTGTAACTTGCAATTGTAACTTTGTTCACATTTTTATATAATGTTGGATTTTTCCTTGAATAGTATCTTTTCATCCAAAGTAAAAAAGGTTATCTACTGAAATATTTATTTTTAACTTTTATTGAATTAACACATTGACAGTGATGACAGTAATCGATTTTACTGTGCAATTTTGTCTTATAATTTATCGATAAAAAAGTGAAGAAAAATCAAATAATATAAACATTGATCAAATAATATAATATAGTTTAAAATGGAAAACGATAAAAAAAGTGTAAAATTTTAATCTAAAATACAATAACTGAAATATTTTTATTTTCGGTAACAGTTATATTTCAAAATCCTTAGGACAGTAAACTTTTATAACACAGTATATATCGTCAGAACTTGTACGTGAAGGAAATAGTTTTTATTCATTTATTTTAGTTTTATCTTTTTTTTAGAATCATGCATACGGAATTAGAAGAACAATAAAAAACGAGTTCACTCTTGGTTCACATGTCCTGAAAAACGTAGGCAACGCGTTAAGATATTCTTTTATAATTATTATCAGTGTGCTAAAGTTAACAGTAAAAGTTTATTATTTTGTAGTTTTAAATTAATTTTGTTCAATTCAAAGTATGGTGAAAAGAATGATAATGATTTTTACCAATTTTGACATGTTTACTTATTACATAAATTTTGTATTATATCAGTGTATGTTACACACATTTTTCGAAACTACTTATAAATATAAAGCCTAACTTGTTATGTTTTAATTTAAAACCTAACGTTGTCTTTCATTTTTCGATAATAATTTTCATTTATTTTATCGTCGTCAGAACGATACAAATTTGTATGATGTTTTTTTTTTGAATAAATGGAAAAAGCAAAAGTTTATCGTCACAATAGAAATATACAGTATGCAGTAAGGTTGATCCTTCAATCTTCGACGCGCTTTTCTCGATAGTAAAACGAAATCTTCATGATATATTGAGGATTCGTTGAATATTTGATGACAACTTCAGTGAAAGCATTGATTGTCTAAAGAAACCTGTGGTTAGACAATCGTAAGTATATCATTCAGAAAGAAAGTGAGCAAAAAATGATTCGTTACGGCAAGAAAATGTTAGAAAACTGCTTAGCTAGTATTATTTGGATAACTTCAGGTATTTTGATTGAAACATAAATAAATTTTGATTTGATTGACGATAAAATATAATTAGCTTGAAATCTATAACCGTATTTTTTCTCTGTGTACTATTAATATTTTTTTTTGTAAATTTTATTACATTTTACATCAAAATATTAATTTTACTTTTTATTAAAAAAAGTAAATATGTATTAACAAGCAAAGATTTATACATTCATTAAATAAGATCAGTATTAACTTGAGTCAAGAAAATAAACTTTGCTGATTATCCTTAGAATCGTTTTTAACTGGATTATCTTTCGCAGACTATATTTAATTGTATAAATTTTGCATTGCTGTTGTGACAAGAAGAATGATTAATACATACTATACACACGACGTATATAATAACCACTTAACTTTAAACGACTTATAAACTATGTTATTAAGCGACATGACACAGCACAATCAGTTTGAACTTCTACTGAGGATATTGTTATGTACACAATGCAGGATATACTGCTCGGGTAAAGGTCACCTTAACGTAGTTAGCTGTTTTACATAGAAGTAAGTGCTTAGTAGATATGAAGCTTAACATCGTTTTACTAAAAACACACTACATTGTTGGAACGTTTAACACTGTTGACAACAATTTCTTTAGAATAAGTATATTTGTTTTTATTGCATCTTGTTACGCCAAGGCTTTCAGACATGATGAATAAATACTTATCTAATGAAATGTAATGTTAAGATTTTAGATTAACAATGGGGAATGAAAAAATTAAATAATATTGCTGTATCGGTTTTAATATTGTATCACAGTATTTATTATTATTATTCTCATCATTATACTACTATTCTTATTTTATATTTCTATACAGAATATAAAGGTCTGTTTACTTTACCAGCAGTGTTTCATCTTTGAAAAATGTATTTTTCGCTGTCGTTCTATCTACTTTACAGAAACGATATTCCATAACCCTTTATCATTCTTTTATTTTTTTAATGTCTTAGATTTTTATGATTTTTATTAATATCGACAGTTTTTATATATTTTTCGTGTACTTTATTCCTATATTAAAAATGCTCAAGCTTTCTAGAATTATTGTCAATTATTAGTTCAATAATTCACTTACGATTTATAGAATCATCTAACGACAGTAATCAGACTACATTGGCGAACACAATTTCAGAGAATCTGATAAGCTTTCTGATATTCCAATAAATTACGCAGAGGATGTGCAATATTAGATTACTGACAAGACAGAATATGACAAAGAGCGGGAAATAAGTTATACCACTGCAGAAGACAACGTAGTTCATTGAGAGAAGACAAAAAAGGAAGACAAAAAGAAAGTGACAACAACTCATAAAATAAATTACCTATTAAATCATATTTCCCAGTATTGTGACCGCAATTGTCCTGAAAGCACTGTTATTATCAATCTGAATAGAATTTTATTTTCACTCCATTAGCGAATTTTTCAATCGATTGAAACTTTAAGATATTCAAGTAGCGTCAATCAAATTGCTATCTCTGCGTCCATATTTTTGTATCAATTAAATAACGATTCTTTATTCTATGGATTCGCTAAGTACAATTAATATTTCTTTCAGAAACACCAAACGAACGTATTCAAGTTCGATTGAAGTTAAAATATATCGAAATGTTACCGTTAACTTGGCACAAAGCCAAACGTAAGTTAAAATCTCAATTTTCTTTTATCGATTAGCCTTTTTAGTCGATTCTCATAACTCGCAATTATAACTTGCCTTTGCAAAACGCCATTTCACAAATGCTTTTGAAATTTTCGTATTTTTCTTAGTGCGCTTAACGAAGAAAATGGTTTCTCGCGCTACGATACAATAGCCGTTGCATGGGAAGGCTTTTCGCGTAAAGAGAAAAGAAATTGTATTGTACCATTTAATGTTTCCTCATGTTACATTTCGTTGTTTTCGAAGCGCCCCGATAATTTAAAGTCGGAAAGAAGAACTCAACCCAGTCAATTCACTGTTTTCCACGTTTTCTCCTCTTCGCGCTATCTTCATCTTTCTTTTTCCCCTCTCTCTGTGCTTTTTCGCTCCACACCCTGTACAACTCTTCGTTAGATTTTCTACGTGTTCTTCATCCTTATTGTCACGTTTCACCTACAAAACCTATTGTTTCTTTGTCTACAAAAGCAAATGGCACTCTCTTTTTCCTCGCTTCCTAGTCACAAAAATGGCAGAACGAAAATTTTCTCTAACGGTACATGTGTGTCTTCTCGCGTAGCAACTTCCTTTAAAAATAAAAGCGACGTTTTTGGCGGTGCTTCTCAAACATAACGTTTGTCCAAAATATTTCACAAATCAAGAACGCTGCCTCCGAAGGGATACATTTTTCTTTTTTTCGTTTTCTATTATTGGTACGTGTGCTTTTTGCAGCTTATTTATTTTTTAATTTTGTTTTGGCAATGTACAAAATACTTTTTTTTTATTATAAATACAACTTAAATATATTTAAAAAATGAAATTTTATTTAATTTGATTAAAGTGTCATTATTTAGAATAATTTAGAATTGAGTTATTGTATATATTGGTCTAAGACAACATGACGAAGAACAAATGTAAAGCGAAATGGTACAACAGAAATACGTTTTGCATAATGAGCTTTATCTAAATCCCACTTTTTGTCGAATCACCTTGTACTACGTGAACAAAGTAAAACAAATCAGTGGAAATTTGCAATTTTAAAAGTTTTATGTTCTTCAAGGAAATATTTGTTGGTATATTAATGAATGTTGCGAAAGACATATGTAAACAATCAGAAAAAGTATATTATTAATAATCTTAAAATGTAGCATTTATAAAAAGTTCCCACGTAACAATACAAATAGTTAAACTTAAGATATAAATAAAATAACAAATGTGAATAAAAAAATATCTGCCAGAATAAAACGTATAGCAAAAACCAATGCAAATAGAATAGAAACAAACATGATGGTAAGCAAAAGTGCGATAAAAACAGGTAGAACAAAAATCACACAATCATGAATTCAAATATAGACTAAAAAATCGAAAAAAGGAAAAATTGTTTGATCTGCGCAATAAGGTTTCATATAATTATATAATTTCCTATAATTTCACCGAAATTCTAGGAAAATTTAAAAAACTTGGTAAACTGGGTCAAATTCAAATCATTTTTTTAAGAAATGTAAAATTTTTTTTTGAATAATTTACAAAAATGCAAGAACTATTAAAAGTTAAGGTAGAAGTATGTAAAAAGAAAATGTTTTGCTAGTGCAAAAAATTGGCATTTGCGAAAGATAACGTTAATGGATTTTGACGTTCAAAACGATAATATGTATTTTTCATTTTAATATCTTCTTCAATTTTCGCTGTTATTGAACCTTTTAGCAAATTACGATGTCGTTCATATAAAAAAACTTCAAAATAAAAGCAACTAAATTCATTGAGTGCTTTGAAATTAGTACAAGTTAAACATTAAATTTACATATTTAGTATTCAAAGAAATGCAGCTGTTTTAACTAAATTTACCGAGAGTAAAAACATTATTGAGACAACATTATATTCCAACTATGTGCAAAAATCAAACTAATTTATCTGTTAGAATTTTGTTCTTGTAATGATGTTTTTAAAATGCAAATATTTTGAATAAAAAGTTTCGATATGTGTAATGGAAATACATTTTGCATATTTACAAATTTTGCAAATTTTACACATTTGATAAAATGCAATAAAAATCATTAGAAAGTTGTGCACCTTATACATTTTGAAGAATCAATTATCGAAGTACTTGACAGTCACGAAAATCCAATTGGCCTTAGTTAAGAATTAACCACCTGTTTGAAACCCTTCTATTGATCATATTAATTGTATAAAAAGTACACTTTGTTTAAGCTAAATACAGAATTATTTATTTTATTAAATTAAATTGTATAAAAAGATTTAAAAAATATAGTCTTTGTACAACGCACGTGATTTGCAATTAAATTTTGTTTCAAACAACAGCATAAGTAACTAATTTAAGTTTAATTTTATTACAGTTTTAATGCATTTTAATATAATTTAATAATAAATAATACATTGCAATATACAAAATGTAGTATAATGAAAAACATGCAAATAACATTAGTTAATTAAAAATATTATTTTTATTTGCAATAATTTATTCATCTTCGTAAATGAAATGATAATTATCTGTAATTATATTCAATTCAAAGCATTTAATTAAAACAAATAGAAAAAAATATATCTATTAGATATTACATTTATTTGATTATAAAAAATATTAATAAATTGACATTCAAAACAAATATTCAATAATTATTTTATCTATAATGTGCATCATTTAAAATAACAAATTTCTCCTAATTTTTATCTCATTGATAAAATTGCATTAAACAAAGGTCGAAACTACATTATTCGATTTAATTTAATCAAACAATGATTAATTAAGAATACCGTCACCCTCAAACTGTCGCAGTCCAGGATAATCTAATTTTTAGTTTCAAAGCGGAGTTTTTTTAACAGGATGATGGATGCATGTTGTTAGAAATTAGTAAATTTAACTTTCACAAAATCAGCTAGTATGAAAATGCTGTACAAATGAACGTTAAAAAGCAAAAAAGGCCGATCGACGTTTACAATTGCACGAGCAACCACCTGCTGAAAAAATAGGATAAAAAAATGGAGAGGAAAAGAACAAAAAAATGAATCGCCGTTCGTTGATTACCCGTATACTTTTGGAAACAGGTCACGGCTGGAGATAAAGGCGGTCTATTCGAGCGCGATGGGAGAATACACATTTTAATTGAAACGACGTTTAAATTGGCATTAAAATATACTTCTTTCTACGTTGTCCCTTGGGAAGCCGCGAACGAAGCGCAATGAACTGGACTCCAGAAAAAACGTCGACTTTGGCTTAGTAGAAAAAGAAGGAAAGAAGAAAAAAAAAGAAGGAGGAAGCATCGAATACGAAGAAAAGAAACAACGACGAATGTCGAAAAGGATAAGGCAACAAAGTTAGAAAAGATCGCGACTATCCGGTGTTTTGTCCGTTCGGCGCTCTGTTTTGTGACGTGAAAAGCGGCTGCGGATAAAACTCGGCATTATGCGATAGTAGTGAGAAAAAAATCGACGTTTTAACACAATGGCCGGAACTATAATACACCGCATTTTAAGGCATGCATGTAAGCCATGGTGTGGTATTGTATTATACATTCAATGCAAGATGAGAATGCTAAAGTATTCCGCGCTTTTAATAGAAGCATTGTCATTCTCGCAAGTGCTCGTTATAAAAACTGTTAGGATCCCGAAACGCATATAAATGACGAAATTTATGCGTTACTGGTTTCTCGAATTATGCCGTGCGAGCTTTTAATTAATTAAGCGGAAGCCCTTTAATTGGCTGAGAAGAAAATATTTTTCATTCAGTAGAATTTCTCTTTTTCCAAAAAGCCACTACATTGCAATGCGAGTTTAGTGGAAAGACTTTTCACGTTTTTCTCATACAATCATGACTTAAGTTATCGTTGTATTTTAATCGAATTTTGGATTATTTCAATTTTAATAGCAAAATCATGTTTGCGTTATATAATTTAAATGAATTCAATGAAATATACGTCTAAAGTAGCCGATGAAGTTAGAACCTGAAATCAGATAGTAATAGTTTTCGTTTTTTTAATCAAACACCAAACTCCCTGCCAAATTTAGCTAATAGAATAGAGCCCTATCTTGAACTACAACAGGAGTATCAGTTTCTTTCTTTGATAATGAAACTAATTCAACTTTTCGGTTAAGAGGAAATTGCGAACTTATGAAGGTTAACCTAGATCAATTTCTAATAGGTGAGTAATTAATAAGAAACAAGTATTGAATTACTCTGGACAAAAATTGTAATTGCAGAAAGGATATTTAAAGTTTATATTTCTATCAATAGCTACCCAATTTGACCATGAGGAACTCTTAATTAAATAAAATAAAATTTTATTTGGGACTTATTAAAATAAGTCCCAGTTTAGTTATTAAGTTGTTATTAAGTCCCAGTTTAGTTGTTAAGTTTATTAAAACTTATTAAAATAAAAAAAATATTTTATTTAATTAAGAGTTCCTCATGGTCAAATTGGGTAGCTATTGATATTATAGCAAAGGAACGTTTTGGGCAAAAACATTTATATTTCTACTTCATTTAACTGTCAAGAAAGTTGCAAGTATTTTTTTTTTTTTTTTTTTTTTTTTTTTT
>JABFPJ010002236.1:0-20593 GCA_022817425.1 Gryon sp. ZL-2020
GTAGGTTTCGTGCCAATCAATAACACTCTTTCACTATAGAAACAGCGTATGTTAACTTTGGCAAGACGATTACAAGCCATGATAAAATTGATTTATAATTCATAGGATCCGGCAAATGATCTTCCATGTAAATAAATGAAACTGTGCTACTCCTATAAATTGTCCATAGGGGATCACTTGACTTGGAAAAAGATAACATGGTAAGGCGAAGAGAGGGGGGGGGATGCGGGTTGATGGAAATACGGTTTAGTTGGTTTAACCTTAATATGGATTGATAAAACAAATGTACAAATAATATTAGAAATAGTTCTAAATAATTTTATTATTTTCTTCATTGAATGCATGAGAATAAATAATCAATTTAGTAATCAATCTATTTAATTGTATGATTAATAGCTATCGATTGATTCTTTTAAATGAATGGATTTTTTACATATATTTAAATTAATTTAGTAAATTATTGAAATTAAATGATAAACAAACAAAACGAACAATACAAAATAAATCAAAACAAAGAAAATGAACAGAATAAACAAGACAAACAAAATAATCATAATAAACAAAAAAATGAAATAAACAAAATAAACAAACAAAACAAACTTTTTAAAGTAATTCAAATGTTTTCTCAAATATTTGAATTAAAAATATTTTTCCTTTTAATAAAAAATGTTTTTAAGAATTGCGGATAGAAATAATTACACCGAGAAAAATGGGTAATTAAATTTAATATCTTCAGATAATAATTATACGCAGTGTGATAAATAAAAATGTTCTATATAATGATGATAGATATGACACAAAACACGGATACTTTTGTGTTTGCAATTCTTGTTATTTGCGTAAACGTGATTAAGTTGGAATGAATATTAGAATAAGCTGATAGTGGAAATTCATCGGCCGAGTGCGTCGTCGATTGAGATAGTTGACAAGTGAATCTTTTATCGGGTTTAAGGAAAGTTGGGACGAATGCGCGCGGCGTGTTATGCTCGGGTTGGCAATTAGCTAGGGGTTTTAATGCTGCCGCGCCAAACGCCCGGAATCGACTGCTGGCGTGTATTCGCAACTGCGCTTCCGTTAATCGCTCGCTCGATAATAATTGACGTAACGAGGACACGATCAATGGAGCAATTAGTATTCCTCGCGAACCATCCTGCATTTACAAATACGTATCAGCTTTCTCCAACTCTAACGATCTGTACCCCGTTTGTTGTTCTTGTTTATTTTTACACGTTATATATATATATACACATATATGTACACGTGCAAATAATCAGCCAAGTTTATTACGTATCCCTTGTGATTACTATTCTACAACTATCACTATGCTATTTTATTGTTTTTTGTAATACACTTTTATATGAAATAAAAAATATATATATTGAAATTTAGATTTTTTGATTTTAATAAGTAAATTATTCCAATAAGAAATACGTTAATGGAGATTAAATTGCAGATAATCAAAAGAACCAATCAAAATAAATTATCAAAACAAACATTAAAAACGAGCAATCAAAACAAAATAATAAAAACAAACGAAGACAGCAAAAAAACAAAAACCAAAATTTGTAGTTTAGTTTATTTGTTTAATTATAATTTAAAAATATCGAAAAATATATGTTTGATAATTAGAAGAAATAATCGACCAAAATAATCGATATTTCGATTAACTTTGTATTTATCAACCTTTTTTTTGATTGCGATGAAATTGTGCATAATGAGTAGTAAAGTAATACTGTGCTCTTTGTAAAACTGTATTTTCAATTGGCTGTAACAAAAATACAAAATCTTTGTCTACGCTGCGCTTTTACGCGATCCAACAAACACGGATGATTATGCTAATGAATGAAATTATATAAATGCTACACAAGCAGATTATTTTGTATAAACATAATATGATCGTAACCTTTCAGTTGAGTTTGTGGAAATTGGCACTTTAATACATAACATGCGGATCATCCGTGTAACTTCAAAGCCACATTATATATATTTGTATATACTATTTTTAAAGTCGTGTGTAAAGTATGGCGAAACATTTTAGCGATTAATTTCCGGGATATTCCACGGCAAAGATTCACCGAAATGTTAACACACGATATGTCTTTACATATGTAGATGCACATTATGAAGCAAAATCATTTATTTACAATAAAGCGAAAGGCGATTTGAAAAAGGCAGTAGACCATTTGCATATCATTGGCAAAAGAGACTTCAAAAATGTTATAATATAAAAAAGTCGATGAAACGACTGGCAATTCTTTCAAAGTCGATATCTGATTTGAGTTTTGATGTGTGTTTATTCAGTAAATCGTATTTTTAAATATACCTGATTCACACAAAAAAATGAAAAAGCAGTGATAAGAAATTTGTAATAATTTTTCCATACAAAAATCCTAATAAAAAGGATCATATATTGTCCATATATTGTTAATATATTGACAACATAATTCAATGTAAAATTAAGTTCAATTTAATACACTTAATTACGTATTTTGTACAAAAAGTTATATTTTGTTGTATTTCAATTTTGTTCAAAAGGGACGATTTTTGAATCTAAACACTTCATATATATTTGCATATTTTTCAAATATGAATCATATATTGGCAGTGTATTAGTACGAAAAGTAATCCATATATGGTCAATATATGGTCAGTGAATAATATATTGTTAATATATATTTTATGTATGGACAATATATGATCCTTGTTACTAGGAAATATGTATTTTCCGTTAAACTTTCTTCGTTTTACTCGCAAAAATTACGATAAATTGGCACGAGCTGAATTTAGTAGAAACTTCCGGTAGTTGAAACAAGAAGACTGATTGTTAAACTACATTACATTATGCTCGAAAACAATTTACGACGAGCGCATAGCGAAATATCGCGCATGCAAATCTTATTCATAATTCTACTGCTATCAGTCATTTATTTCCTTTGAACACAATTAAAGTAACGATGGCTTAATATGTTATTGCACTTTATTGTTCGCGAATCTCGCTTCGCAAAAGCTCCCAGGTCTCTTTGAACAAGCTTTATCCTCCAATGCACGGCAGTTTCATTTGCATTATATTCTCTCCCAAAATCTTCTTACTACGCGCATTTCCCCCTTATGATTTTGTGTCTGTAATCGTTTGTGCATCACGAAAAGTACTTCCTTTTGGTAATTTTGCCTGTAAACTTTTGTGCAAAAAACTCATATGCAAACATTTATATGCGAATAATAATTCACGTTTCAATATGTGCTCTGATCAAAAACAAATATATATTTGGATTCTTTGT
Organism: Gryon sp. ZL-2020; assembly: GCA_022817425.1. Taxonomy (NCBI): domain Eukaryota; kingdom Metazoa; phylum Arthropoda; class Insecta; order Hymenoptera; family Scelionidae; genus Gryon; species Gryon sp. ZL-2020. The sequence continues at coordinate 3,279 of JABFPJ010002236.1, forward strand.
TTGTTAAGTGAAGAAAATACAGGTATGCAACAATTTCCAAGTAACGGCTCAATTGGTGCAAAATATTTTTGAAGAATGCATTTAAAAAGCTGAATAAGAAGAGATTGCTTGCTACATTTGACTTCAGTTATTTATTAAGTGATTAATTGTCTTAATTCAAAGAAGTGAAAAATAAATTTGTTGATAAGTTAAATCAATTTACAAGAATTTAATTTTACAAGTAAAAATAGTTACTGTTTTACAAATTATAACATTCACTTTTTAGAAAGTAAAAACTTTTTATTTTTTAAAAAATGGAAAATGTTCATTTTTGTATAATTGAAAAAATTAAACAGTTATAAAAGTCAATTATAAATTACATTTCAAGTGATAAATCAGCATAATGGAAAAAATGACGAACTGACACTCTTGAAGGCATGGGTTTAAATCTTGAAGAAACCAATATTTTTAATTATAATATAATTATAAATAATAAGTACAAAGGATGATATTTTATAATAATATCATCCTTTCTACATATAAAGCATATATTAACAATATATAATACAAAAGTTATACATTATTTGTTAATATATTCATAATATATTGACAATATATTGACTATATATTACCATACACTGTTAAACGATTTTTAAAAATCAACTTTATTTTAAGTTGAATAAATCATATATTAGTTAAATTAACTAAAATCCGGTTAAATCAAATCAACTGATAGTTGAGTTGATTTAACTCGATTTAACTTGATATTACTTTTCATTTTTAACAGTTTATAAGAATATATGGCTTAATTTGGAAAAGCACTTATATATTGCCATTATATATGTTCTATATAGTACCATATATTGACAATGTATGTCAATAATATATGAACAATGTATGATTCTTTTTACTTAGGATAAAACATTCAAAAAAAGTGAACATGCACTTCGAAAAAGTGAATTTTCATTTGTTTAATGTAGAGAGTGCAAAATAGCCTCTGCATAATAATAAATGTATAAAGAAACATAATGTTATGCATTAAAATATGATGAACAATAAAATACTCGCGAATGTTGTTGCAAATTTCATTTATAAAGAATACATATATGAGTATGAGATTAAACATAAAATGATGCACGCATATTATGAATAATGATGGGAAGTAATGGAAAATTAGTTAATGTCTAATTTTTATTCATGAAAATGGTCTAATGAAACGTACGATAATCCAAAATAATTATCACTTAAATATCATTGGCAATGATAATTACATTTTGCATAAAATATATGCGCAAATTGAAGGATTAAACGTGCAATAACAAGATAATTTGTCGGAAAAATCAACGTTCAATGCGTTTAATTTGCATGTAAAATGTGCTTCAATTTAAATCGACTGTCTATCGATTTTTCGTCTCATTCAATTCGCAAAATAAGTTCAACTTTTAATCCATCAATCTAATCATCTTTTTTTTATCTATCGACTTTCTCAAACTAGAAGCTTTTTATTTCAAGTATTAACAAAGTAATAACGTTGTAACTCACTCATTTGAATGTGCTTTATCATGTTAAGTCACTTTTATGCGTGAAAAAGAAGGTAAAAAAAAGTTAATGTTTGCAACTTGTTTATGCGCTGACGAAAATGACGCGCGTTGTGTGTAAAACTGAATGTAAAAAGCGACGATGGAAAATGACCAAATTAACATTTAAATGTCGTCGTCAAGTTTAATATTTTAATTTTAAAGCAGACACATTTTTGTTAACTTGGGTGTCGACAAGCTCGCAGTTTATCTTGATTACCAAATGACCCATTTTTTGAACGAGTTTTCATTTCATTATATTTCCATATCCATATATACACACACGCCTGTATAACTTTGATCGCGTGTAATAGCTGTATGAATTAATCGCACACATTACAAGCTTCCAAAGTTCTGCGTTAGACTGTACCCAACGTCAGATCATATCGTATAATATATAGAACTCTTTATGATTACTTCATAACATTATTTGTTACTTTATGTTATTCTACTTATTTTTCTTCTCATTTTAATTAGACTTAAAAGTATAAATGGATAAAATGGGCGTTTTAAGTGCATAGGTAAATAGTGAACTTGCTGATTATTTTACGTAGTGAATTAAGAAAGAAGTTATCTGATTATATATTTTAAATAGAAAAAAGTAGTGTACTTTAAATAGTAAGAAAGTATTTCAAACTTTACTTAAGACAATTTGAACTTCGAGTTTAGTTCAAAGTTATACAAATGAAGAACATACTATGCATTTTTTAAAACTGCAAATTTATTTTTATTTTTAATTCCAATACTTCTTTTAATTAAATAAATCAATTCTTAATGCTGTATATTTATCTAATTCATCGAAATGAAATATAACAATTGCATTATTATTTTATTTATTACATTATTCATTTTATTTTCAGATAAATATATAAATAAAAGTATAATTAGTAACAATGCGAATAACATTAACAAATTAAGGGTATACCTATTAAAACCAAAAAATGACCATCTTCTCTGATAAAAGTAGTTGGTTTTATACAAAGAGTTCACAAATTTCTAAGACTTTTTATCATAAAAGATAGTAATTTTTGTGGTTTCGACAAGTTTATCTTTAGTTTGTTAGAAAGATGATACATAAATAAATCATACATAATCCACTCCAATATAATCGCAATATAATATTTAATTAAGGATCTATTTACGTCAACTTATTACGAATTACATTTTTCATTTTCAATTCATACACACTTATAATTACTTTGCTACTCTTTTTTCTTCTAAACTTCAATCATAGCAAACATTAAGTGGCGCCACCTCATATATTATGAATGAAATGCATTAATAAAAACGGCAGAAAGTTGTTGCAAACTTTGCACAAAGAAACGAAACCATTACTAAATGTCCAGGCTAATGTATAGATACAAGATATCAAGGTCTCTAGACGACTCGTGACTATACACTTCCATTACACTCTTTGTAACTGGCAGAAGAAAAGCTCAACTAATAATAATATTACTTGACATTTGCAGAGAAAAAAAATGATTAAAATATTAAATGAATGATTAAAATTAGAAAAGAGCGATTATCCAAAAATAATCGATTAATTAGTAATCGATATATTTATTTGTATGATTAATTATTAATCATTAATATTATCGGTTAAACGCTCTAAATGAATTCAGTAAATTATTGGACTTAAAATATTACAATTAATAAATAAATGAAAAAATTATAAACAAAACAGAGAAAACAAAGAATCAAAACCAACAATCAAAATAATCAATTAAAACAAAAATATTCATAAAATCTATTAAAATATTCTAAACAAACAATCAAATTAACGAAACAAATTTATCAATTTTGTTAGTTTTTAATATAAAAATGTAAATTTTTTAATTAATTATCAAATATATATATATTTTTTAAATATACATTTGATAATTAGATAAAATAATCGTTATTTCGATTATTTCATATTTGTATTAATAATCGATATTTTTGAATCAATTAATTGCTCAAAATAGTCGATTGTAATACTTATTTCACCTTAAATCGCCCGTCCCTAATTCATATTACACTGACAAAAATTGATAGTCAAATTTTCCACTAACTTTTTCATTGTAAGTAATTTGTTATTTATAACAAAAAAAAGTAGTTTAATTTGAAACGTGACGTATTTTTGAATCTAAGTTGCTTCACTTTAGCTGATTCAATTGTATTTTATTGAAGTACACGCATTCATATTCATAGTTACGAGATTGCTTCTTGACTTTGTACAATGAAAGATAATGTAAGTTTTGCGCCATAATTGATATTTTCGCGGTGTAATAATGCCATGTGACGTACTAGTTGTTATTCATTTCCAACTGATTCAACTTCGAAAATTGCATAATTAGCAGATGAAAACGTATTCTGCAAATTAAATCAAGCGCCCGTGTTTGATAAAGGAAATTGTCAAGAATGCGCTAGTTGGCTTGTAAATAAGCATGCATGCATACATGCATGAGAGTATACTTGAATTGAGATTTATCTGAAATTATACGCAGTTAGTTTTCATTATATTCTTAAAAAAAGAAAGACTCGGAGACAATTTTTTGGACTCCGACTAAAGAAAAATATATCACATGAAAAGAACCAAAAAGCTTTAACTTTATGCAGAACATTTTTCTTTTCACTTGACAATGTTGTTTGATTTTATGTAAAATAAAAAAAAAGGAAAATCACTTTAAATTAAATCAAAATATTCATTTTTAAAACAAAAACATATTTTTATATAGAAAAATGTACAAATTGAACATAAAGTAATATTGTTTAAAAATGGTTTTGTTATTAATATTAAAATTGACGCAACGTAAAAGTTAATTACAAAAACTTATAATCTAATTTGTAAAACGCAAAACTGGTTAAACTTTAAATGAAAAACGTGCAATGCGCTCGTCACATTTTGTCGCGATTTTAAATAACTTTTGTTTATACTTTCGACGAAACGTGTACGTTTGTTTAAATGGGACTTTCTTTTTTTGTTTTATAACTAAAATTGATACACATTTGTGCAAATAATGAAAAAGAAAGCACAAATTTGACTGCCATATGCAGAGTTGAATCGTTATTTTTTCAAGTCTTTTAACATTCGTTGCCAAACTTGACGCAACTTGCAAGTTGAATTAAATTGTACTTTGTGAAACCATTTATACACCAAATTTTCTTTCTTGCATTTTATTTTCACGTGAAAAGTTCTTTATTCATTTGTCGATAATATGAAATTTGATTCGCCCAAAAAATTGGTATAAGTCAATAAAAAAAGGGCCACCCTAAAAAACCCAGCCGTTCCCTTTTTTTCGTATTGAATTGAAAAAAATAGCATAATGATTGTCATGTAAAATGACGACGAGCGAACAATAAGTTGGGAAGTAAATCATCGTCGGCAATAGTAATCGTAAATCTGATTTTGAAAGGGCGGCTCCTTTGTTGGTCATATGAATGTATGACTGATGTACACACACCGGCCCCTGTAAGCTGCGTATAAAATATGTAATCATATATATGAAACGTGGGATGAAATAATCAAACTTAAACACAAAACAAGCGGCAACGAGGGTGCGCGAATTAGCGAGCGCAGATTGGATCAAGGCACGCGTTTACTGTTACTGCTGCTACTTTGCTGGCTTTTACACATCACTTCCAGGGGTTGTGTCGAGTCAGACCTGCGGTACTATTCAAATGGGTATTGGGTGAAAGATATACCCGCTCTGTATCCGGATCCTTTGTTGTTTTGTTCTGTTTTGCAATTTTCACGGGATTCTTCATTAAATCTGTGAATTCATTTGGTAACATTTTTAGTTAAAATTTGCAACATATTTAAATAAAATAAACAAAAAATAATTAAAACTAAAAAAAGTTATAAGAAAACATTATTTCTAACAATTTTCTAGACTTTTGTAATAGACCAGACATTTTTCTTTACGAACCTTCTTTAAACCCTTTTTAAACCTTTGATTTGCATTTCTTATGTCCTTCCTTAAACGCATCCTCCTATCTTCAAAGATAAACCCTAGCAAGTTTCAAAAGCCAAATTTCTACTTGGTTAATATTCCACAAGAGTGCGGATTCTCAAACGCAATAGCTTTTGTGGCGAATTTTTCGTAGTTTCGGCCACATAGCAAGTACCGAGAATTCAATAAAAATCAATCGAAACACATACATACTTATTGATAATACATACAGACACACTCACATAACGCGAGAAATGTAGTAAATTAAGTAAAGACGAGGGTGCGCCAAAACGGAAGGGTGCATATCACACGCAACATGTGAGAGGGGCGGAAGGCTCCGACTTGTGTTTCTGTTCGCTTTTTATACTGTCGCTCTCTCGCTCTTGATAATTTAAATGCCGCCGACGCTGAGTTGAAATTCATTTTACTCACGTATCACACAATTTGAAGATGATGATGTGCGCCAGACGAGAGGAAGGAAGGACGAGACTTGTTTCGAGCAAAATGCAACGAGAATAAAGCTTCGCACACACATGCATAGAAGAAAGTCGAAATACGAACCAATTCGTCAACATGTCGTGGCCGTAAACAATTCTGAATCACAAATCTGCCGACTTGTTTTAGTGTTATGAAATTTTGCGCGAGATATCCGTTCATCTCTGTTCAAATACACTTACAATCATTCGCTTCATAGAGACAGAGAAGATGATTCAAATGTTCCAAAAGCTATATATGTGTATGTGTTTCATACATATATATATATATATGGGTGTGCAAAAGGTACCTTAATATAAATCCCATTATGCGTTCGCTATGAATCAAATTTATTCTATTTGCATATCATGCCTAGACACGGGCATTCAGTATGCCGCTCTCATACGGAAATATCGAATGAACATGCTCCGGCATTTTCGGTTACATTCAGAATATAAGTATTTATGCAATTATGCGTATTGCATTTGCATGGACGCCTTACAAACAATATCAGATTAGAGTGTTTCAAACAATCGATCGCTAACAACAGAATATAGGGATCCATTTTCTACATAAAGTTATTGTATCTTTCCATTAATTTTAATTGCGTTGCAGTATTTGTAAGTGAGGAAAGAAATGGTGTCCGAAAAACAGAAAAAAACATAAACAAAAACAATAATATATCGAATATGAAAAAGTGTAAACAAAACAAAAGCGGTTAAGCAAACAGAAATGTAAACAAAAAACAAAAATGTAAACAAAAACAATAAAGTATCAAAGTAGATATGAAACATAATTTATTATCATAAAATGGATCAACATGATTTATTTTATATTGATCAAAGTAAAATTATCACCATTAACCAAAATTATCGCATCTGTCACAGTTTTGCCACGAACATTTAAAATGTATATTTTTATAATGCCATTTATTATTTGACTATTCACAGTTTCAAGTTTTACACGCTACTTTGCATAGACTGTCTCGGAATAAATGTTACGAAACCTACTTACTATTTATTTGTTCATTAATCATTACTACCGGCGTTATGCAAGCTAGCGCCGTACACTTTCAAAGACTCTCTTGTCGTTTCATTTCATAGTTCTTCCAACTGCCAATTTGACTGAGATCTAAAAATACAAGCAGAACAAAACGATAATTAATCTTCATCTATGAGTAAATAAATGATTCCCGTTACAGTTTGCACTATATTTTGTCAGAATTAATTCTTTCTCTAATTTGTCTCGTTGTTTGTTTTTTTTCTGACAAATTTGTTTATTATTATGACTCGAAGAGAAAATAGATTATCGATTAGAAATGTAAGTGAATTTATTTATGATTAATGGATGAGCAAATTTTACACCTTTTCTTTTGTTCTCTCTTGTTTCAGGTGAGTCCGCTCTGTCGAGTTACTTGAAAACTGACGTGAACGAGAGTAAGTTTTTACAACTTTTCAACTGATCGGAATACTTTTGATCGATTGAAAAGTAATTCTAGATTTCTATTAATGTTTTTATTTCCTTTGATTCTGAAGTTATGTACCAAGAATGGATGATTTTACAGAGGAATTAATATTGAAAAATCTATTTTGAATGTTATTTTACTTATTTTCCTTTTTTTTAAACCAACTATCAAAAATGAGTTTACTTATGATTCCAAGAACGTGATTTTTTTCCAATTTTCACACTTTTGCAAAAGAAAATGATTTGCTTTGCCTTGTAATGGAAAGATGTACACAAATAAATTGAAATAAAAATAATGCTAATTTATATTTATTGCGTAAAGTTACTTAGATTAAATTCTTCGATCATAAGACGAGAGATTACTTGTAAATAATAAATCAGAATACAGTGTGAATAATAAACAACATCAATATTCTGAAAATAACACGAAGAAACTAGTTTTGTACATACTCGTAAGTACAAAATGTGCCAACAGCGCACAGGGAGAATATTGTATTGGTCCCAAGAGGCTCGTGTTTGCTTGTAATCCAATAACCTTATTAGTAATCATCAACGCGGCTTTTATTTGCCTTCGTTTTATATTCCATTTTCTCTTATTCCAATGAATGAATTAATTAAACTTATATTATATTATTTTAACATCACGACAAATTTCTTTATCTTTTTTCTCGTTACAATGTTCCTCTTACTGGAAATGTTGCATTTAGTTTTGTACGTATATTTAAAGTCAAATTAAATCCAACGTTTAATTAAGGGAACATGCGAATTTGTGGAAATGTTAAAATTATTTACAATTTAGATGTTTAAGTTTAAAGTAATCAATAGCACTGAGTTATGCGAGTTATCTTTTACGGGCCGTTTAAAGTTGAGTTAATACAAGCGGGTCATTTTAAACTGCATTATCTCCTGCGTTCAAAACTTGTAAGTTAACATAGTTACGGTGCCCGACCGTAACTAAATTAACAGCACAAAACGATATAAACAAGTGGAAATAATTTCTCGATCCATTCACCAATTGTTCTCTGACTCTCGCAATTATGGATAAATTTCGCGTTTTATTATTATCGACTTCACCCATAATTATTATACATTTCGAACACTTTGTATTTTAATTATAAAGTGGACATCATTGGAATTAAAATCATATAACAATAATTAGGAATGGACGATTATCCAAAAATAATTGATCCATTTCTTTGTTGGATTAATATATATATCGATTAATCGTTCTAAATTAATTCAATGAAATGGTCAAATTTAATTATAAACAAAATACAAAATCAAAACAAAGAATCAAAACAAACAATTTAAACAAACAATCAAAATAAAGAAAAATTATTCGTTTCGTTCATTTATTTGATTATATGATGTGAACAAAACTCAGATGAAATAATCGACCAAAAGAATCGATATTGCGGTTGAACTTTGTACAAATAATCCATATTTTCCCATTGTTTAATTGTTTAAAATAATGAAGCAGTTATGTAAATTTAAAATAAGTATAAGTCATACAAAATGTTATAGTTGCAATTTGAAACATTTTAAATCAGAATAGAAAAAGTTTCTCGTATTAATTGAAAGTAGACTAATTATTGTCAAACGCGACGAATAGCAAGCAAATACAGAAATAATTAACGGCTGTCTGATAAGTGGTTTTAAAGCAACATTCATTTTTGCCGCAAATCGGAGAACTGAAATATCACAGAATCCAGTATTGACAGGTGCTTTAACTGTATTTTTGCTTTTTAAAAAATGTTTCCTGTACTGCAATTTTTTATTCATTATTATGAATTATATAAAAGTGAATTAAGTAAAAATAAATATCACTTTTAATTATTTATTTATCTTTTATATTTTTTGTATATTTTATTCCTTTTATCATTGAATTAAAACAATTTGTTATAAAATCATTCAATTGTAGCATCAATATTTTAATTTCAATGTTATTAAGTTGTAAAATCTTTTTTATTTTATCTTGAATTTATTTGCAAATAAAAATTAAATTAATATGCCAATATTACGATTTAGTATTTACTTGTTGCGTTGCTAAATTATGCTATGCTGAAGCTAATCTTGTCTGTTTAAATTACTGAGTTAATCAATTGAAAATGTTTTAATAGAATGTTACACTAATATTATTTTCAAAATTATTTAATAATAATCAATAACTATCGTCAAGTCAATTGTTTTTTTTCATACTTGAAAATAAAATTGTATTAACTATTTTATTCTTAAAATCATGCTTTCATTCATTTGAATGTATTAAAGTTATTGGAATTTATTACAAACTTCATTTCATTTACAATGTGTCGCTTATTAATTATTCCCATTGAAAATAACAAAATAATTGACACCTTAATTATAAGAATAATTGATATCATAATGAAAAAAATTACTTTTTGATTTTTTTTAATAAAATAATTTGTTTCTACAAATTGTTATGAATATATGAATGCATTTATAAAAAGTTCAATTACTCTACCAGAACAATATATTCTTCCATATATATCATTATTTAACTCACTAAATCTGAAAAAAGTCTCACGAAATCAAAAAGTTAAAGTTGAAACGTTTAATATCTTAAAAAAACATTATTTTTATCCATTTCTTTTACTACATTATTTTAAATCAAGTTCTTAAATTAAATCTTAAGTTTTTAAATTGATTTTAGAAATCATTAACAGCAAAACACTGTTAAGGAATAATTGTAATGATTAAATATCAGCGAAGTTCAATTATTGCATGTAGGTCAGTGTTGGATGAAAAAAATGAATTCAAAGCGAACTAAAGAAATTACTAAAATACTAAAAAAGGAACATATAAATTAAGTATTTGTGTTTTTATCATCATTATTATTTTTTGTTTGTATTATATATTTATATATTCAAATAATTAAACATTTGTAATATATTAATAAAAGACAAAAAGTTATATAAATTAAATATTGAAATAATTATTCAATCTTATTCTTTTTTTTATTTGTTATTATTATTATTATTATTATTATTATTTTATTAAACCTTTCTATAAAGTCACCGTACATAAATACCTTCTTTGAATTTAAAATAAAAAAATCAACGAAATTAAAAAAAAGGTTTCAAAATATGCAAAAATGAAAATCACTAATAAAAGTTAAATAAATCATTGCAATGAAAAGTGGCAAGTGTCAAAAATTGAAATTTTATCGGTGGAAGGTAATTGGCTGGAACAATTGTGATGAGCAGCAGTGGTGGGGATAAAGCAAAAGCTTTAAAATGCAACAGCGAGATTAAAGCGGGCAGGAATAAGAAGATAAGCCGAACATGTAGATCGAGTCTGACATACGCGGCTCGCGAGCCAACTACATCGCTAGTACCAGTAGCTACTACCTATATGACGAGAAGAATCGCATAATTCTTGTTACGTTCAATGTATAAATCCTTCGGAGTAATCTCTTCCACCTTTTCTTTATTCTCGCACAGTCTTCCGGCGTGACCTGGATCTTTTACCCATTGTATTATGCGTGCCCCCGAAATCTTCCGAAAAAATCACATGAAAATCACGAAATAATCTAACAAGTCGTATGTTCTTCTTTCTCTCAATTTTTTTTTCTTTTTTTTTACAGCTGCCGTTAAAATTTATTACCAAATTGCAGATACTTCTGCGTTTCAATTACCCTTAATACATAATTTATGAACTTGCTTAGAAATTTGATCGAATTTATACTTGTAAACAGCTTTCATTTTCATATTCATTATCTTGCTCTATCACGAAATGTTTCTCATCGCTGCTTTTTTCTTTTTATTTCTACTTGTATCTTTCTTTTGTTTCATTGCAATCACTTTTTATGTCATAAAACTATTCAACCAAATGAAACTCAAATTCATCATATCATATATAAAAAAAAAAACAATTCTGATGAACATAAGCAATTAATTTTGTGAAATAGACATTTATTTCTTATTTTTTCAAACAATTGTTTTAATTATGAATAAATATTCTTACAAGGTAGATATCATATTCGAATTTGTACCCGTTAAGCTGACAAATTTGAAGTAACATTCGTCGTTGTTTTCAGTCGAATCGAAACAGATCGGATCAAGCTCTCGCTCCGTTTTGCATTTGCATTCTAACATGCATAATTTCAAGCCATGGAGACATACACACATGCATATATATATATATATATATATATATATATATGTGTGTGTGTGTGTACTTACATATACAGCTCAACTAAGCGACTACTGAAATTACAAGCTGTACATGTTTTATAGGCTCGCTTTCCACCGTTAATGTATCCTTTGGCCGAGCAGAGAAGTACACAATTACACCGGCCCTTCATTCGACTGTTTTCACGTTTAAATGTCATAATTTTAATTAACACAGTCTAAAAACAACTGACCCTTTGATACTAAATAACTCCCCTTTTTTTCTCATTCGGTTTTGTTTGCGTTTTATTTTTGTAACTTGCTATTACAAGTTACAATTATAATACGTTTGACCGAAGAAAAATCAAAATAAATATAAAAGGAATATAAACATTTGCATTTCGTCAAAATAATGATAAAAATGACCTAAGTGACCTTGTAAACCAAAAAAATAAAGTAAACGTAAACAATAATAAAAAAAGATGCAGGAAATGCACTTTTAAAAACATTCTTATTTTTTGATGAAAACACGAATATATATATCAATATATATTTTGGCAAAACAATTAGAAAAACGACCTAAATGACCTTGTAAATGAAGAAATGTAATAAGCGTAAACAATAAAAGAAAATAATAAAATAAATTAATGAATGTAAATATCAATATTTTGGAAAAACAATAACGAACAAAGAAATACAAAGACAACAAAGAAATAAAATAAAGGTAAAAAATAACAAAATTAAAAATAAAATGCACTTTCCAAAGATTTTTTTTTTCGTCTTTTATAATGAATACTGAATATTTTATTACTCTGCAGTCTAAAGTGTAAAAGTAACTGAATGATTGAAATAATTCGAGAAAAATCGCACACGATGAGAATCATATAAATAAGATAGAATGAAAAGTAACACAATTACAGTTAAATACAAAATGTCTTGCATTTCGCTTATTGCTTGCTGATTGATGAAACTGCTAATAATTAACTGTGTTTGACACAAATGTCTGCTTCATTGTTAACAATAATTGAACAACGTGCACTTAAGTTCCCAAATCAATTCAGTTAATAGTTCGTGTAAATTAAACAGTGCATCGCTTTTATCCGAAATTAACGTCGACTATTTCTGATTTGGATTAAAAATGCCACGAATCTGTGAACTATGCTTGTTCATTATTCATATACATTCGAATAATCGAACTTGAATTCTGCATTGTTTAACCTCCTTCATTTAAATACAACGTTTAAATGTTACGTCGATATAATTTAATGTTGGATAACATGGGATACGTGTATTGTACAATTCGAACTATTTTTTATGCTCCACTTGTCACTTCAATTTTCCTATATTAAATATCAATCAATGACTTTAAACAAAGACTACACAATATATATATAATAATGAAATCACACGTTTTGTCATTTCCGATTAGACTCCGAGTACAACAGCGCATTCGGGCAGAAACGTGGCTTTGTTGTGGCAACCATGTCACCGAATCGAGTCCAGATCGGGCTTCCAAATTGCCTATTATGTGTGAACAATTCAAATGTTACCGATAAAACTCCTCATTTTATTATTAACCTTGTTAATTCTTCATCAAAAAATATTTTATTCAACAAAATTAAAGAGATCTGAACATAATTCTTTCGATAAATAAAATTAAAAAAATGAATAAAACAGATTTGAACATTCGTCCTTCGAACAAAAAGAAAAACAAAACAAAATTGAATTAAGGAGATTTGAATATTTGTCCTTCAAAAAGAAAAACGAAAAAAGAAGTAAAACAGAATTAAATTAAGATTTGAACAGTTGTCCTTCAGTTTTGATTTAAAAAAATGTCTTTTAATAATGTCGCTAATGAAATAAAGTCAAAGACCGGTTCTTATTACACATGCAAACTAGATTATTACAAACAATTGGATCGCATTTTAGTTTGCATTTACAAAATGCATTACACTGATGAAAATAAAAGATTGCTAATATTTAACAAGGTTATGGTCGTTACAGAAGTAGTCGAGCGCTTGTAATTAGACGCAACGTTTGACGTCTGCAGCGACACGCGGCTCTGTTATTGGCCGGTTCTTTTAGTCGGAAGCCAACGACTGTTCCGCCGTCAACGTCCCCGACAAAATAATCTGATGCTTGCTCATCTTTTTGTATTTTCCTTTTTTTGTATGTGTTCCGTGTCTCCCCTTTCTCTTTCTCTTTTAGGTCGAGCGTCACGTCCCTTTTTACATGACCGTTCGATTCTTTTGACCGTCCATCTGTCCGTCGAAAGATCACAAACAAAAATGGTCACGACACTCTACACACAAGCGTACTATTTAACCAAGTCCAATTATTCGCTGATAAAAGCTCAACCAGATCTCGTCTGTGCAAAGACACTTTTTTTCGTCGTTACATTTCCTTTAACATTTTAGAAAGAGAAATAATTATAAGCTGTAATGTATGATGAAAGAGCAATGATAATTCGATATTACAGAACAGTGTAAAATGATGAACGAAAAAAAATCAAATCTTATTTAATGTTCAATAATAATAAAGTGACATGATGAAATGATTTATTTTGTAAAATCATAACTACATTTGATGTTCAAGGGATTAAATTCAATCAATTTCTAATGATATTATGCAATGGCAGTCCAGTAAATTTATCTTCAAATGATCTAAACTAAGAAACTAATGTAACCTAATTATTAAATTAAATTATTTCATGATATTTAAATTAAATTTCTGTTTTAAATCTAAAATAAAATGTGTGTTATAATATTGAAAATTAAATAAAGTTTAAATTAAAATTGCAAATATGTCTCTTTAAAGTATCTCAAAATATCTACGGGAAACAATGTATTCCATCGACGGTAGAAAACAAACTTAATTTGGTTTTACTCTTTTAACCTACTTGTTGTCGAAGCGAAAAAGGAATAATATAAAAATAAAAGTCAAAGAGCCGGAAGAAAGGGGGAAAAAGCGTAAAGCTGTATTTTTAATGCATCTGTAACAAAAAATTGTTTATACAAAGTATCGACGTAGACGTAAAAATGGGTTTGCGCGAAAGAAAATAGGGTTGCGCGTTTTGATAGGTTTGCAAGCGTACAAATCGTATCGACACACATCAAATTAATATCGAAGTTCAGAAGGCATTCGACGAGCGCGCGCGCTCGCGAGCGGTTTTATCTTTCAAGCTCAAAAACTTTGTTTACGAGCGAACAAACTAAGAGCAAACTTTGAGCGCGCACACGACGAGCTTGCAAGTTAATATATCAATATCTACGACGGCGTGCAAATGTTCTATCAAATAAAGCCTGCCCGAAGTAGTCATAAAAGTAACACCCCGTTCTTCTTCTTCGCAGTATTATTACGAAATGCAAACTTTAACGCCATAATACATCACGGCATATGTCATAATGCCATTGTAACTTCGACTTCCGACGTATTGAACGTCTCTCTTTATTAGAGCGCATCATTTCCACGCAATAAGTTAATGCTAAATGATACTCATTGTAATTTCATTGCACAACAAAATCACTTCTTCTCCATTTTGGTTTATCTTTTTTCACATTTTTATACTGTATAACCGATTATGTAATAGTACATTACGCAACAAGGGAGATGAGAACGGGAATTCGTTTTCCCGAGCGGAGTTTACAAGCCGAGCCGAAGGCGAGGTTTGTAACCGCGAGGGTTACAAACTAAAATTTCAAAAAACTAAAAATCAAAATTGACTATATTTTTCGTTACGAGGGAGGGAAAAAAGCCATTTTCCTAAATCTCCCTAGTAACGAAAAATAACTTTCTGTCCCTACATTCCATCACCAGGGAGAGAAAATACACAGCGACTATTTCATTTATGGGATGATAATACTTTCTCTTCCACGTGAGAAAAAGTGCCATTTTCGTTCCATTTTTGAGGGAAGAAAACATATGTTTTCGATACACGTTTAAGAAACAAAATTTTGTTGAGAATAAAACTTTTTCAATAAAATCAAATAAAAGTTTCGCGAGAAAATGGTATTACATTTGACATAGATTTAACTCGTTTATCAACACTATATATGAATTAAGTGGAAATGGCCATTGCCGAGTTTGATAACGATTGATAATGCGCGTTTGATCATTTCATTATGGAATTTAAGCCGAGTGAAATTTGTCTGCCCGTCTCCGGGTCTATTACACCGTTAGATCTGAATCCCTTACGTGCAAAGAACTTCTCTCCAAATTCACCGTCAAGTAACTCTCTGCAGTTCGTCGTCATCTTGAGCTTAAACTAAGCTGCTTTGCGTCTTATTCCACTCATTCTTTCAGGCCACAAGTTGCAAACGATATACAAAATAGTGTATAACAAAATCTGACATATCATCTTTAATTAAACTAATTAACTGAACAAATTGTTCAAAGTATTTTCAAAGTAATTAAAAACAAAATATGTTTATGCTTATGGGTGTACGTGATTTTGATTTGACTAACATGATAAACTGCAAGTGAAATTTTGAGATAAACGTTAGCACTGCAAAATGTCAGATTGGCTTAATTTTAGACACTGATGAGCTAAATTAAGGCATCATCAAGGATTTAGATGGCATTAAAGAAACAAATACGTACATTCAATGCAAAAAAATGATAATATATTTTTCAAAGCAATTTTCAGACTAAAATTGTAGATAAATCTAAAATATAAATCGATAAATTTGAGATTCAAAAAGCTAAAGCATTAGATTTAAAATGTATGATAAAATAATAAAACAGTGTTAATATAAATTTCAAGTAGATCGGGATTTCGGGCCAAAAGTCGGGAAGTTGGAAGGGAAGAAGAAATTTGTGTTGGCAGTGATTTGAAAATGAAGTTTTGCACTTGGTATGCCCAAATTGGATGAAACATTGATGCGCGCGGGTATTTCAAATAGACTCTACTTAGCAGTCGAAAATTTGACAATCGAAAGAATTGGTTAATATTGAATCCAAAGTTTGGCGCGTTAATTTTAAGCGGCTGGCTTTTTTCTTTATTCAGCGCGCGATGCAAGTTTGAAAAGCTAAACGCATGAATAATTGACGAGCAAATTGATCAGCCACTTGAAAGTTCAACTCAGCTCGTAAATTGTGCATACGCGCGCGCCACTCCAGGTGTACACTCCTTCTGTTGTATTTATATTTAGCGCGATAAAAGCTTTCTAATTCGTGCGTTCAAACTTCCCTTTTTTGCGCGCCCTTTTCTTGTAACTCAACAAATTAAGTATCTTGTTATTTATCGTATCTATATAAAATCAACTCAAGTGACAATTTTTTCGATGATTTTGTTGCAAACTTGGTTGAATTAAGTCAGTTTTGCACTCAAAAAAATATATAAGCTTACCAGTAAAACGATTATTTCTATTTCAATATACTTATAGAAAATAAAAATTTTACCTAGCAAAAGGTATACACAATATTCATAAGAAATATATCAATTTAACTGTCAAACTTGAGACACTATACCTGTGACAGGTATACATACTGTTAAAATAGGTAAATTCCTGTATTTATTTTCCAGCTAATGAAATTATTTTAATGAACAGATAATGTGTAAGTATATAATCATTTAAAAAACTTATTAAAATAAGAATGAGGAAACAATAATTATTCTAATTCAAATTATTTGTATGTACACAAAGTATATTTTTATTTTATTATATAAAGTATATTTTCATTATTTTGTTTGTCATTTAAGTAATCACGTATATATAAAAAATATTTATTTGATTATTCATTATAATAAATTACATTTT
>JABFPJ010002237.1:0-20587 GCA_022817425.1 Gryon sp. ZL-2020
TGTATGATACACTAGAAAATTGCAGGTAATTAAAAGTAATTTATTAGCAATATTATACTTTAATTATAAAAGGAAAAACTGATAATATTTAACATAAACATATTTACAATTTTAAAACACATAACCTTTTTGAAGTTCAAAATATTATCTATTTCAATAGAATTTCATAGTAAAAAAATTATTATCATAGTAAAAATATTTAAAATTCTATTATAATTGATTTTTTAATTATTGATGTTATTGTAAAAACACTGAAATACTTTCTGAGTTTAGTGTATGTTATGTTATTTGATACTATTAAGTTTTTCGATGCAAATATTATGAATTAATTAAAATGAAATTCACCCTAATGAAATAAAATTTTTTCAAATAAAAGTACTTGAATTTTTTAAAAATGTACTTGAAATGTACTGGAAATGTACTTGAATTTTTTTTGATCCAGTCGCTGGACACCATGTTTAGTTATTACTAACTAACTAACTAAATTACCTAGTTTAACTAACTAATTAAACTAATTAACCTAAATATATTAACTACACTAATAAAACTAGTTAAACTAACTAAATTAACAAAACTAATGAAACTAAAAAAAATAAAAAAAAATAATAAAATTAGTTAAACTAACTAAATTAACAAAACTAACAAAACTAGTTAAACTAACTAAATTAACAAAACTAATGAAACTAAAAAAAAAAATTAAAAAAAAACGAATAAAATTAGTTAAACTAACTATAGTAACAAAACTAACATAACTAGTTAAACTAACTAAATTAATAAAACTAATGAAACTAAACAAATTTTTAAAAAACTAATATAATTAGCTAAACTAGTTAAAGTAATAAAACTAACAAAATTAAAAAAAAACTAATAAAAATAACTAAATAAAGTTACTAAAAATGTTAAACAAATTAGCATAACTATTCAATTGCAAGTTATAATAATAATAATAATAATAATAATAATAATAATAATAATAATAATAATAATAATAATAAAACAACAAAGTAAACAGTTCCGTCCCTCTTTTCACAAGTCTGACTGTTAATGAGCATTTTCGTGACATTGAGTTAGAGATGGCTTTTTTGCACGGTCGATTTTTCACCTTGACCTTTCATGGAATTTACTTTTCGACCGCAAGGCGCGCCTATATTCAAACGACTCAAACTGGAAATCAAATTGTTATTTAGCGTGATATTATACGAAGCGATACATTTAAATATGTCCAATAAAAAAAAAAGAAAAAAATGCACGAAACGAGTAAAACTTTTATCTTCTTTATTCGCGCTTTTTATTGAGCTTTCAAATTTGCTCATTTTTTCTTTTCTTTTTTTTTTAACCAAAAAATTGAAAACTTTTTTAAAACAGTTTAATATTTTTATTTAAAAGTATACCTTAAATATTCAAAATTTAAGTATCTTGAAAAATTTGAAAAAATTTATAAAAATATTTAACAAACTTGTTTTTCAAAAAAAAGTTTTTTTTTCCAAAATTTAAATTTTCATAAAATTTAAATATTACAAATTTTATTTACAAAAATATTTTTATTTAAAATTATACTTTAAACATTGAGAAATACATACAAAATAAAAAATATTTTTTAAGTATTTTTTGATTGTATTTAATTTTTCAAAATTAAAATTTTTCAAAATTAAATTTTTTTTGCTTTCTAATTCAAGCTTTTTGTTCGCAAACAAAAAAAGCGTAACAATTTTAAGGATTTAATTTCAAGGGAAATGCGTTTCTATTTTTACATCGAAGTCAGTGTTGACTGCTGTAATGGATTGCAAAAAAATGTCTTTTATTCACCGGTCGCGTTGATATTCACTCTTCGGGATACACAAGTGATGTAATCGTTTTATGGAATACAAGTCTAAGTACGCCGCTGCATTCTCCGCATTTTCCTTCGATCGAAGATACGAACTGTGTTAGGAAAAATGTCGACCTTCGGAACTGATCATAGATTTTTTTTTCTTTCGTTAGATTAGAAAAAAAAATGCATAAATCAGCAAAATTTTATGGAATTAGAATTTCAGTTTACTTTTCATAACAGTTTCCAACATTCTTTGGTATTTTTAATGAACACACTGGAAAAAAATTTTTTTTTAATTTGTCAAAATTAAAAAAAAGTGTTTAAGCTGAATAAATTTTATTTGACCAAAAAGTTAAAAATCAATTTTTTAGAAAAGAAAAAAATAATTTTTGAAAAGTAAAACAAAAGTTTAAAAAGTTTTTAAAAAAAGTTAAAAATCCCTTTTTTAGAAAAAAAAAAATTTTTTTTGGAAAAATATAAAAAAATTTTAAAATCACTTTTTAAAATTATTTTATTATTTTTGCTTTTTTTCAAATTTAAAGATTAATTAAAAAAAACTTTATTTTCCATATAAGATTACTTAAATTTAATTTAATTCAATTTACATTTTTTATTTAATTTAATTTTTTATTTTTTTTTCAAATTTGTTTACAAATTTTATATTTGCATAAAATTGATTTTAGAATTAGACCACTTATATGCTAATCGCGTAAACTGATCATTTTTTTTTTGTTTTTTGAAGTAATGCCGCGAATTTACATCGCTGCAGGAGAACGCGCAGGAATTTTTATTTTTCGTACTTAACTTACAAATATATTACACGAGATTTACAAGAAACACAAAACGTTTGCCGTGAAAGCATGAAAAATGCAAAACCACGTATTTCACTTCAAAAAGGCACGTTTTGGTCATTTAAGTTTCCGACAAACATGCATTGCAAAAATGTTTTTCAATCGTTATTTGTTATACTTTTTATGTTTTTGAAAGAAAAAAAAAAGTTTTGTTTGTTGACATTTTTTATTTATCTGCAAAATGGAAAAATAATTTGAATGATTATTTTGAATATTTTTTTATTTTTTGAAAAGAAAAGAAAACTTGTTTGTTGACATTTTTGTTTGTTGACATTTTTTGTTGACATTTTTGTTTGTTGACATTTATTAATATTAATTTATTAATTAATAAATGTCAACAAACAAAAATTGTTTGTTGACATTTTTTAATTATTATCTTTAAATTTGAAAAATAATTTGAATGATTATTCTGAATATTTTTTCATTTTTTGAAAAAAATGTTTCGTTGACCTTTTTTGTTGTCATTTTTTATTTATCTTCAAATTTAAAAAATACCTTCAATATTTATTTGTAATATTTTTCATTTTATGAAAAAAGAAAATAAAAATTGTTTGTTGACATTTTTTGTTGACATTTTTGTTTGTTGACATTTTTTAATTATTTTCAAAATTAAAAAATAACTTGAATGATTATTTCTAATACTTTTTCATTTTTTTGAAAAAACAACATATATATATTATTTTTTTATACTTTTCATTTTTATCAAAATTCTAAAATAAATTCACATTTGTAAAAAAAATATGATTCATTAAATTATCAAAAGTACTTTTTGATTTTTTTTTAATTTAACATTTTTTTTTTAAAATTTTATTTAAACAACAACAATGAAGAACTTCATTTTTGTCAACAAAAACATGATTTTTATGAAAGGAAAATGTTTTTTATTCAACATTTTGAATAATTTGCTTAAATAATGAAATATGATGAAAAATGCGTTAAATTTGCCACTGTGAATAAGACGATATATATAATAACGTTAAATAGCCTGAACTAAATCATACATTAAACACAATTAGAATGATAACATACAATTGAGGGAATAAATCTGGTGATTTGAGAGTAAAAAGATGCATATTTCAACTATTTCTAATATTTTGAAAATTTATTACAAAATAAAATAATTTTTTGTTACAACTGTAATAATATTTTTTACGAATTTTCTAATAAATTTTGAAAAATTAAAAGTTAATATTTTAATTTCAATTTTTTAATATTAATTTCTTTTAATATTATTTTTGTTTATATTTAATTAGAATTAAATATTAAAAAATTTGTTTGTTTACTTTTTCCAGAAATTCAAAATATTTTGTTTTTGTGTTTTTGGACAAAAAAGATAAAAAATATTGTTTAAAAAATTGATTGGAAAACAATTTTCGAAACTGAATAAAATGCATTTTTTAACAATAAAAAAAAAATAAATAAATGAAAATAAAAAAAGTCACCTTTTGGCTTATTTCTTTTTTCTCTTAGCTTTCGATTTTCATAGGAAATTACCTGGTTGCGTGCGGTGGCCTTCTTGTGGGAGTCTATTCATAATTATAATTGTCGTTGTCATTTGCAACGAGCACGCATACACACGCGCCGCGCGAGAAGGCTAAATATTCAATTATGCGCCGGATAAGCAGCATCGTGGCTTGGCTTTCTCACACCAAACGTGTGAATTCAGCGTTACGCTAGATTTCAGCTCCCTTAGCAAAATGACAAATATATTGCGAGTATATTGTTCATATTTTTTGAATATAATTATTCTATCAAAAAATATTCATATATTTTATATTTATAATACATACACACTGTGAATGGACTACATATGGAACTATATATGGACTATATATAGTCTACATATGGACTATATATGGACTATATATAGTCTACATATGGACTATATATGGATTATATATGGACCATATATGAACCATATATGGACTATATATGGACCATATATGAACTATATATGGACTATATATAGTCTACATATGGACTATATATGGATTATATATGGAACTATATATAAACTACATATGGAACTATATATGGACTGTATATAGTTTACATATGGACTATATATGGATTATATATGGACTGTATATGGACTATATATGGAACTATATATGGACTATATATGGATCATATATGAACCATATATGGACTATATATGGACCATATATGAACAATATATGGACTATATATAGTCTACATATGGACTATATATGGATTATATATGGACTATATATGGACTATATATGGAACTATATATGGACTATATATGGACTATATATGGACTACATATGGACTATATATGAACTATATATGGACTATATATGGACTATATATGGACTATATATGGAACTATATATGGACTATATATGGACTATATATGGACTACATATGGACTATATATGAACTATATATGGACTATATATGGTCTATATATGGACTCTATGTGGTCTATATATGGACTAGATATGAACTATATATGGACTATATATGGACTATATATAGACTATATATGGACTATATATGGACCATATATGAATTATTATATACTATACATTTGACCAGAGCGAAGCCGGCAGACGACAAAAATATCCTCATCTTATGACGACCTCCCCTTATGACAAACAACCTCCCCCTCCTAACAAACAAACATAGATTCATTTTTATATATATATTAGTTAAATATAATATATATATATATATTTATTTATTTATTTATTTAATTTATAACAATATATATTTTATATTTTATATTTATATTAATATATTTATAATATATTCATATTACATTCATAATATATTCATGATATATTATTCTAAATATATTTAGAATATGTTGTCAATATGTTGCAACTATATTTTTATTATATTCTGATATTAAGAGTATAACAAGAATGAAATTGTGTAAAAATAATATATAAGTAAAAATATGTTTGCAAAATATATGCAAAAATATACTACCATTCAAAAAATATATTTTCAAATATATTATCAAATATGTATAAATTTCTTAAAAAATAAATTTTGTTAATTTAGTGAAATTAAAAAAAATATATTTTTTAATACAAATTGCAAAAATAAATAATGAAATAAGAAATTTAAACAAAAATTCAAAATGATTTTGTCCCGCATATGAGTAAACGCGGTCAAAACGGAAACCGACCGATGCGGGTATCACAGCGCATCAATCTCTATTACTTTTTGTCAGTTTCGTCTGTTTTTCATTAAGGGCGCGCGACGCTTCGAAGAAGCAGCTCTTCTAATCAAAACGAATTCCCGCCATTCTTGCCACTTGTTTCAATGCCTTCAAACGTCACGTTTAAAGTCGTTACTGTTTCTCCTTTTAATTTTAAAAAATATATAATACACAAAATATTCAATATTTATTTAATTAATTAATTTATTTATTCAATAATAAAGTTTTGACCAAAAAAATAAAGTTAAGCATAAAAAATTTATCTTAAAAATACATAAAGTTAACATAAAAAAATTGGTTAAATAATTAATATATTTATTTAATTAAATATTTATTAATTTGTTAATTAATAAATAAATATTATTTTTTAATTATTATTTTTAATATGTATTTATTCATTTAGTTATTACAAATAATAATTTATTTTTAAATTTATTAATTTATTTATTATTTTAATTTATTAATTTGTTTAATTGAAAATAAAATTATAAATTAAATTTAAAAAAATATATATATATTCAGACTGATCTACTGCCGCATAATACTTTTGTCCGATTATAAAAGCGCGTATGTATTTAGTGTAGGTTCGTGCGATACTTGCGCAAAGCGTGTGCGCATACGCAGGAAGCATAAATTTGACCAACACCAAACATAGAATAAGCAGCTCGAAGAATTGACGGAGAGCAAATCTTATATTCAACTCAGCATTTAATTTTACAATTTGTATAAAAAAATCCACATTTTTCACTTATTTTTCAACTTTTTAATTAAAATATATTATTTCTAAACAAAAATATATATATTTACATTTTTTAAATAATTTTTTTATCGTTTTAAACGAAGTTTTTGAAACTAATACGACAGATGGCGCTGCGTTTCTCGCAAGTTCCATAGCAGTTAGCAATAAAAACTGAAGTTTAATTCGATTTCAACGTTTTTTATTGTTTTTTGTTCATTTTTTTACTTATTTTTCAAAATTTTAATAAAAAAGTATTATTTATAAACAACAACATATATATTTATATTTTTTTACAATTTTTTAATCGTTTAAAAATAATTTTTTAAAACTACGACGATATATGGCGCTGTGTTTCTCGCAAGTTCCATAGCAGTCAGCAATGAAAAATGAAGTTCAAATCGATTTTGAAGTTGTTTATTATTTGTTTTTTCATTTGTTTACTTACTTTGTTAAAATATTAATAAAAATATATTATTTTTAAACAAAAAATATATATTTAAATTTTTTACAATTTTTTAAATCGATTTAAACGACTTTTTTTGAAACTACGACGACAGATGGCGCTGCGTTTCCCGCAAGTTCTAAAGCAGTCAGCTATGAAAAACGAAAATTAACTCGATTTGAAAATTTTTTTATAATTTCTTTTTTTACTTATTTTTCAAAATCTTAACAAAAATATATTATTTTTAAACAAAAACATATATTTAAATTTTTTACAATTTTTAAATCGATTTAAACGACTTTTTTGAAACTACGACGACAGATGGCGCTGCATTTCTCGCAAGTTCCATAGCAATCAGCAATGAAAAACGAAGTTTAAGTCGATTTAAAATTTTTTTATAATTTCTTTTTTTACTTATTTTTCAAAATCTTAACAAAGATATATTATTTTTAAACAAAAACATATATTTAAATTTTTAAAAAATTTTTTTAATCGATTTAAACGACTTTTTTGAAACTACGACGACAGATGGCGCTGCGTTTCTCGCAAGTTCCATAGCATTCAGCAATGAAAAATGAAATTTAACTCAATTTTAAAGTTTATTATGGTTTCTTTTGATATATTGAATACAAAAATGAAACTCCAAGTTGTTCATGAACAATTAGAACTTGCTCATAAACGAGTTTAAAGATAATAAAGATTGAAATCACTTTTCGTCACGTTCGAAGGATCATATTAACCTTAGCAACATTTAAGCACAACCAAAGACGACGAAGAATACGCCTATTATGTGCTATCACGATAACATTTCGTCGTCACGCATCAGAGGCCATCATATGCTAAAGTAATTTGCGGTAATTAAACGCGGTATAATTGGAACAGATAGAGTCTTTATTTTGCCTCTTGCTTCCTTTAAAGAAACAATCCATTATTTTTATTTTGCGCTTTTAGCTTTTTTTGATCACTTTTTTTCTTTTTTACATTTTTTGAACAAAAAATTTTAAAAATTCTTTAACTTTTAAATTTAATTTTAAATTGAAAAAAAATTTTTTTTATTTTTACATTTTAATTTTAAATTAAAAAAAATATTTTTTTAATTTTTAAATTTTCTTTCTAAATAAAAAAAAACATTTGTTTAATTTTAAATTTTTAATTAAACAAAATTTGTTTAATTTTAAATTTACTTGTAAAAATAAAATAAAAAATTTCTTAATTTTAAATTTAATTTTAAATTTCAAAAATAATACATATATATTATTATTATTGGAGTTTTTTCTTTTTTTTATATTTATTTGTATATGCATTTTTTAAACAAATGAAAAAAATATTAAAAATCTTTCAATTTTAACTATTTAATTTTAAATTTAATTTTGAATTCAAATTCTATACATTTTTAAAAAATAAATTTAAAAATATAAAAGTTTATTTATTAGTTTAAACAAATTTATATAATAAAAAATAAATAAATAAAATATAATAATAAAATTTTAAAAAATAATAAAATTCAATTAAGTTAAAATTTATTCTGTCTTAAAATATAACATGGGTTTGATTGAATTTATGATTTTAAAAAGACACCAAAAAGAAGATCCGGCCTGACCTTATACAAAATTCAACGACACTCAGAAACTCTATTACAACATCGCACACGCATTGCGTGATTTTAAATGTGCGTGTGTATGTGTCACACTCAAGTTTGAAAACTCGCTTGCTCAATTTTTTTTTTATATTCACTTTTTAATCTCGCTCGTTGCGTAAACGCAAATCGTTTTGTTTTCTTTAATAACATAATTAGCAGTTAAAAACATTTGAACATTAGCTGTGCAATTGTTCGCATGTTCGATCACCACTTAGAGACACAATGTTGCACATTTACATCCACTAAGCCGTCATTATTTCTTTTCTCTTTTTAATATTTAGTTGTTTGAGTTTATTCTTTTTTTTTTATTTTTTTTAGTTTTGCTATTTTTGTTATGTTGAATAGTTTTTTAAGTTTAGTCATTTTTTATTTTTTTAAATATTTTTTTTTAGTTTTCTTAGTTTTTTTAATTTTGTTAACTTTATTGTTTCAATATTTTTTTTAGTTTTATTAGTTTTTTTAAATATTGTTAATTTTGTTTCATTAGTTTTTTAGTATTTTTTTTTCAAATTTTGTTTATCTTTGCTAGTTTTCTTGATTCTCTTATTTATCTTAGTTTTCTTAGCTTTATTACTTTTTTTATTTTCCATAATTTTCTTATTTGCCTTAGTTTTCTTAGTTTAATTATTTTTTTGATTATATGATTTTTAATTTTTGCTAGTTCTCTTAGTTTTGTTAGTTTTCTTAATTTTCTTAATTGTCTTAGTTTTCTTAATTTTCTTATTTTTTTTATTTTTCTTAGTTTTATTAGTTTTCTTAATTTCCTTAATTTTCTTATTTTTCTTAGTTTTCTTAATTTGAATTATTTTTTTGATTATATGTTTTTTTTAATTTTAGCTAGTTCTCTTAGTTTTGTTAGTTTTCTTAATTTTCTTAATTGTCTTAGTTTTATTTTATTTTTTATTTCAGACTAATTCTTTTAGTTTATTAGTTTTCTTATTTGTCTAGGTGTTCTTAGTCTTAATTATTTTTTTGATTTTTTACTTTTTTATTTCAGTTATCTTAGCTTTGTTAGTTTTATTAGTTTTAATCACATTCATGATTTTTTTATTTCAGCTAATTTTCTTAGCTTTGTTACTTTTCTTAATTTCCTTATTGGCCTTAGTTTTCTTAGTTTTAAATATTTCTTTAATTTTATATATTTTTTTGATATTTCTCTTAGCTTTGTTAGTTTTCTTAATTTTCTCATTTATCTTAGTTTTCTTATTTTTGATTATTATATTTTTTTTATTTTTTTTTCAACTTTGTTAATTATCTTAGCTTTGTTACTTTTATTAGTTTGCTTAATTTTCTCGTTTATCTTAATTTTTTTAATTTTCTTAATTTTCTTATTTATCTTAGTTTTCTTATTTTTAATTATTTTTATAACTTTTCATTTTATTTTATCTTTGTTAGTTATCTTAGTTTTGTCTCTTTGTTTACTTTCGATAATTTTCTCACTTATCTTAGTTTTCTTAGCTTCAAAAATCCTTTCATTCATTTACTTGTTTTTCGTAATAACTTTCTTCATCCAACGTTTTGGAGCAACACGTGTAACATAAAGCGCGCTTCGAACTTGAAAATTGACGCGCAGGCGTATTGTTTGCACATAACTTTAATTCAGTTTATATTTGTAAATTTGATCGTCTGGTTCTCAATAAAGCGTACAAATAAAATGAATAGTTTGTTGCATATTTATGATCGCGCAACAATAATTCACGACTTTGAGCATCTTTTTTTTTTTTTTTTTATTTATTATCATCGTTTTTTTTCCTTTTTGCAAACGCGTGCAAGTACATACATATTAATAACATCTTTTTTCGAACTCGATTGTTTTATTGCGCAACCGATTATTCATTAGTATGCAATGATTGTTTTAACTCAAAAAAGATGGCTGAATAATTTTAGAAGTCAAAATCCGATTTTAGGACGTTCAAAGCTCAAATATCAGAAATAAAAATGTCAAAATCTGGAATTGAAATTTCACAATTCTTAATGCCAAATGAAAATTTAAATTCACATTTAAAATATCAAAAATTTGGATTTTAAAATCCAAAATTAGATATTCAAATGTCAAATTTCAAAATTTCAAAGTCTGAATTTCAAATTGCAAAATTCTTAATGCCAAATAAAAATTTAAATAAATAAATTTTCACTTTAAAATCCAAAATTCCAAATGGAAAATTGAAATATTAAAATTTGGACTTTAAAATCCAGAATTCCAAATGCAAATGTAAAATATCAAAAATTTGGATTTTAAAATCCAAAATCCAAAATTAGATATTCAAATGTCAAAAATCAAAATTTCAAAGTCTGAATTTCAAATTGCAAAATTTTTAATGACAAATAAAAATTTAAATATATAAATTTTGACATTAAAATCCAAAATTCCAAATGGAAAATTGAAAATTTAAATACAAAATAAAAAAATTGAAAAATCCAAATCAAAAGTTGAAATTTTCAAGTTTGACATTTTAAAATAAAGGAAAAGTTACAAAAGATGTGAGAGTTAGGAAATAAAGTGAAATAAAATAAAAGGTAGAGTCAAAGATTTCGCTGACGACCAAAAACTTGATCATAAGACGACGAATAAAAACAGGACGCAATGAAAGCGAGCTATACGGTACATTTGTCGCACGTTTTATCGGATCTCTCTCCGCAGAAGGCGTGTGTGTATGCATATTTTGGCGCCGGCGAAATTGAACACTGCGCTTAAGC
The DNA here is from genome assembly GCA_022817425.1 of Gryon sp. ZL-2020. Classification (NCBI taxonomy): domain Eukaryota; kingdom Metazoa; phylum Arthropoda; class Insecta; order Hymenoptera; family Scelionidae; genus Gryon; species Gryon sp. ZL-2020. The sequence goes on from JABFPJ010002237.1 coordinate 11,372, forward strand.
CAATTGTTGAAAGAAAAAAGAAACCTCGCTGAAATGAACAAGAAAATAAATATGCGTCCCATGAAAGGGTATATGTTTATGTATTATCAAAATTTTAAGTCCAAAGTTTAAAATACATTTACGATGAAAATCAACTTTCAAAATATAAATATTTATTTAGAATAAAAAATTTGAAATAGAAAATTCGAAATTAAATATTTAAAATCCAAAATTAAAAATCCTAAATTCAAATTTCAAAATTTAAAATTAAAAAATTTAAAGTCAACATTTCAAAATCCAAAATTGAAAATGTGAAATTCAAAACCAAAAATTAGAAATCTGAAATTCAAAACCAAAAATTGAAAATTTAAAATCCAAAATTCAATATCAACATTTCAAAATTAAAAATTTAAAACCATTAATTTAAATGTTGAAATTTAAAATTTAAAAACCCAAAATTCAAAATAAAAAATTGAAAACTTGAAATCTAAAATTCAGCATTAAATTTCAAAATCCAAAATTGAAAATGTAACATTCAGAACTAAAAAATAAAAATTTTAAATTCAAAATAAAAATTTCAAAATCTAAAATTCAAAACCAAAAATTTGGAATTTGAAATCAAACATACAAAATGTAAAATTGAAAATGCAAATTCTAAAATAAAAAATCCACAATTCTAAATTCAAAATCCAAAATCCAACATTCAAAATTAAAATGTCAAAATCTAAAATTAAAAATCTAAAATTCAGAACCAAAAATTGAAAATGAAATATTGAAAATGTAAAATTTGAAAACTAACATTAAAAATCAAACATTTAAATTCCAAAATTAAAAATCTAAAATTCAATACCAAAAATAAAAAATTTAACATTTACAGTCTAAAATTCAAAATCTAAAATTCAAAATCCAAAATTGAGCATCTAAAATTAAAAATTAAAAAAATTATAAATATAATTACAATTACATACACATAATTTTTGTTGACTGAAATATGGGTCATTAATGGTGGCAGTTGTTTCTATACGTAACCGCACATTAGTTAACAATTGTTTACGAATGTTTTCAACTTACAAGTTGCTCGTTTCGTGTTTATTTCACTTTCTACAAGTAGAAACAAAAGTTATCAAATGTAATACAATTTTTTGCATCAACAAATATTGATTGCCAAATAAAAGTAAAGCAAAACAAATTTAATCGCTGTTTAAATTTTAAAGTTAAAAAAAATAATTTTTAAAAATAATTTTTAAAAATAATTTTTAAATTTTAATTTTATCAAAAATTTAAATTTGATCAAATTATTTATTTTGATTAAATTTTTTCATTTTCTAAAATTATTTTTATTTTTATATATATTATATATTTATTTTATAATTATTTAATTATTTTAAATTAATTTAAATTTTTCTAATTTATTAATATATTTTTTTTAAAGTAAAATCTTAAAAAATTATTGGAATCCCATATATGATACGTTACTTATAGTCCAACTTTAAAAAAGGAAAGTGAAAAAGTAGAGTTTTGGGATAAAAAAATGTTAATGTAAAACACTTTCAATTATTTGTACGTCGTGGCATCTTCGTGATTGTAAAATCGCGGCGGAACGAGGGGCGAGGGGAATTGGGCCGCCCACGCCTATATGTGCAAGAGAGGCGCGTTCTCGACGTCGGTAAAATGTATGAGAAAAATATTCCGGCCAGATGGGCAGCCATTGCGTAAGTTTCTCAACGCGCGACAGCCTCGTCACGGCCACCAAACTCCACCAAATTTCGCACCAAAAATCTTCCATTTCGATGCAACACTTTTATACGTTTTTTTTTCTTTTTTGCAACTTTGAATTTTGGACTTTGATTTTTGGACATTAAATTTTGGATTCTGAATTTTGGACCTTAATTTTTGGACTCTGAATTTTGAACTTTGATTCTTGAACATTGAATTTTGGACTTTGATTTTTGGACTCTGAATTTTGGACTTTCATTTTTGGACATTAAATTTTGGACTCTGAATTTTGGACCTTAATTTTTGGACTCTGAATTTTGAACTTTCATTTTTGGACATTAAATTTTGGACTCTGAATTTTGGAATTTGATTCTTGAACATTGAATGTTGGACTTTGATTTTTGGACTTCGATATTTAGACATTGAATTTTGGACTTCGATTTTTAGATATTAAATGTTGGACTTTCATTTATGGACTCTGAATTTTGGACTTTGATTCTTGAATATTGAATTTTGGACTTTGAATATTGGACTTCGATATTTAGACATTGAATTTTGGACTTTGATTCTTGAACATTGAATTGTGGACTTTGATTTTTAGACAATGATTTTTAGATTTTGATTTTTGGACTTCGATTTTTGGACTTTGAATTTTGATTTTTAGACAATGAATTTTAGACTTTGATTTTTGGACTCTGAATGTTGGACTTCAATTTTGTAGGTACTTATTTTTGGACTTTGATTTTTGGACTCTGAATTTTGGAGTTTGATTTTTGGACTTTGAATGTTGGAATTTACATATTAAATTTTACATTTTTATCTCTGATTATTAGACTTTGATATTCTTGATTTTAAATATTCAATCTTGAATTTTGAAATTTGAATGTTGAAACTTAAAAGTTGAATCTTAAAATTTAAATCTTGCATTTTGAATCTTAAATTTTAAATCTTAAATATTTAATCTTGCATTTTGAATCTTGATTTTTAAAACTTAAATTTCAATATTTCAATTTTGAATCTTGAATTCTTAATCTGGATTTTTTAAATCTGCATTTTCCAATATATGTTATTTTAATATTAAACACAACGAAACAGAAAGAAGTACATATATAGAGCGATGTAATGATATCTCGTTCAACGCTGGCGATTCTAAATAATGATAAAGACGTGGAGTAATAGGTTTTATTAAGTGATATATATGTTTGGACTGATTAAAGGAGTCGCCTTTTTTCTGACGCTGTTTTCAGTGCGATCGTATTCCGTCGGCGTCGCTTTGTTGGTTTATGTTGGAATGCCACCCCGGTGCTATTTAACGATTAAGTCGATATACGATGCAAACAAAAATCATAAACAATCCTTATCCCATATCGCATTTCTTTGACCTAATTTTAACATTCCTGCACTCTAAAAATGTTTTTCCCCAAGTTTAACTTACAATAATTTTGAAAAAAATTAAAGTTTAAAAAAAGAAAAAAAAATTTTTTTTTTCAAAATTAAAAATAAAATTTAAATAAAAATAAATTTAAAATAATTTTTTTTTTTGGAAAAAAAGAAAAAATAAAAAATATTTTTCGAAAATTTAAAATAAAAAATATTTTTTTAAAAATTGAAAATAAAAAAAAATTCTACAATTAAAAAGAACAATTATTTCTCTGAAATTCAAATACAAAATTTTTTTGAAAAAATTGAAATAAAAAATTTGTTAAAAAAATGAAAATAAAAATACGTTTGAAATTAAACAAAAAAACAAATAATATTTTTGACAATTTTTTGAAAAAAATTAAATTTAATAAAAATTAGCAGAAAATTGATTTAAAAAAATGTGTAAAAAAGATTGGACTCGGTTTGTAAGACAAATTAGACGAGAATGTGTGACAAGTTGTGCAAATGTCGATTTGATTAAAAGGCAAAAGAGAAAGACAAAGTTGAAGTGAGAAGAAGCGCGAAAATGTTTGATCAGTTGATGCACATGGAAGACGTGTGTACTCTAGTGAATAATTAGGCCGTTCAACTTGTTTGCGTGGATAATATTCGGGATGGAGAAAAATACGCGCGCGTGCATCGGAACTCAAGCGATCACCCAAATACCGAACCGAAGCCGCGCGCGCGCACGTCAAAATCAAACGCGCGCGCTATTTTTAGCGCAGCTCTCCGACAGTCGCGATCGGTATTATCGGCCACCTGTTTTTCTTGCCTTAACCAATTCGTGGAAAAACTTATGTCAATTCACATCAGTCTATTTGTACAACTTTTCTTTCTTTTTTCTCAATTTCGTATTTTAATCTTTTATTAGTACTTCGTCCATTAACATTTCATTTTGTACTTTTTTATTTGAACTTCATTCATTAAACTTTATTTTTGTACTTTTTTATTTGAACTTCATTTATTTTACTTCAAGAACAAACTTCATTTTTGTATTTTGTTTTTTGTACTTCATTTATTATACTTCAATTAGGAAACTTCATTTTTGTGCTTTATTATACAAACTTCATTTATTAAACTTCATTTTTGTACTTCTTAATTTAAACTTCATTCATTAAATTTCGTATTTGTATTTTGTTATTTGTACTTCATTTGTACTTGATTATTAAACTTCATTTTTATACTTTATTAACGTTACTTCATGCATTAAACTTCATTTTTGTACTTTTTTATTAGTTCTTCATTCATTGAAATTTATTTTTGTACTTTTTTATTTGAACTTTTTTTATTAGACTTCATTTGTTATACTTTAATTAATGAACTTCATTTTTGTGCACTTTTTTAATTGAGCTTCATTTATTAAAATTTATTTTTGTATTTTTTTATTTGAACTTCATTTATTAAACTTCATTGTTTAATTTTTTTAATTGAACTTTATATATTATACTTCAAGTACAAACTTCATTTTTGTATTTCGTTACTTATACTTCATTTATTATACTTCAATTAGTAAACTTCATTTTTGTACTTTATTATTTGAACTTCATTCATTAAACTTCATATTTGCATTTTGTTATTTGTACTTCATTTATTATAACTTGATTATTAAACTTCATTTTTATATTTTATTAACCTTACTTCATTGATTAAACTTCATTTTTGTACTTCATTTCCTTTATTTAATTCATTATACTTCATTGTTGTACTTTTTTATTAGTTCTTCATTCATTAAAATGTATTTTTGTACTTTTTTATTTGAACTTCATTTATTATACTTCATTTGTTATACTTCAATTAATGAACTTCATTTTTGTGCATTTTTTTATTTGAGCTTCATTTATTAAAATGTATTTTTGTCTTTTGTTATTTGTACTTCATTTATTATATTGCAGTTATTAAACTTCATTTTTATACTTTATTAACGTTACTTCATGCATTAAACTTCATTTTTGTACTTTATTCCCTTTACTTTATTCATTATACTTTATTGTTAAATTTATTTATTTGTACTTCATTTATTATACTTCAATTACTAAACTTCATTTTTGTTTTTTATTCATTAAACTTTATTTTTATACTTTTTTATTTAATCTTTATTTATTATACTTCAATTATTAAAGTTCATTTTCTTACTTTTTTATTAGTACTTCATTAATTATACTACAATGATTAAACTTCATTTTTGTACATTATTCTTTGTACTTCATTCATTAAACTTCACTTTTTTACTTTTTATTTCATCATCATTCTTATACTAATTCTTATACTTCAATTATTTATTAATCTTCATTGTTGTACCTTATTACCTTTACCTTATTCATTATATGTCATTTTTGTACTTTTTTATTTGAACTTCATTCATTATACTTCATTATTTGTGCTTTCCTTTGATGTTACTATATTTAATGTACTTCACTTTTTCATTTCGTTTAATATTTTTCTTAATTTTTTCAACGTTTGTTTCTAATTTTTTTCGAACTTCATTCCTTTTGTACTTCATTAATTTTGTTTTATTTTTTGTACTTCATTGATTTAATTTATCAATTACACTTTATTTTCTTACTTAATTCATTACATTGTTTTTTCATTTTTCTAATATTCTTCTTCATTTGATGTACTTCAAAATTGCACCAAAAATATTAAAAATTGCCTTTAATTAATTATTCTTTAATTCCAAAAATTAAAAAAAAAACGACAATCTTTACGAATAACAATTATTTTCGATTATTGCGGAAAGAAGGAAGAAAAGTAAGGCCATCGATAGGATAAGATAAGATAATAAGATACCATCGTTATAGCGAACGAAGTTCAGCGGGTGTGAAAACGTACACTTAACATATAAAAGTTAGTGTATATATACATACATACATAATTTATATATATATATATATATATATTAATTTAATAATTTAATATTTTTAATAATTTTTTTTTTAATTTTTATTTTAAAAATTTAATAATTTAAAAAGAAAGAAAAATTTTCAAAGATTAACAAAAATTTTCAAATCAAAAAAATCTTTAAAAATTAAATATTTTTTTTTTAACTTTTAATTTAAAAATTTAATAATTTAATAAAAAAATATATTAATATAATAATAATAAAATAATTTAAAAAATAAAATATATATATATATAAGTTCGACTCGATATAATGAAAAAGATTAAAGGAAAATCGCGCATTGTTGTTTCGAGAAACAATTATGCTGGGCTGTGCCACCCATCCAATTATAATGCATCGGAATTCGATTGATTTGTGTGGTTGAATGGGTGCGCGAGGCATCTTTATGCTGGATAATATTACGCTTAACATTTGTCATAAAGTAATTCACATTTTTGAGATAACAAACATTCTAAATCAATATTACGAAATTCAAATATCGTCAATTTTATTATCCGTTTTTGTCTGCAAAATTTATCATTTTTAGCAAAGTTTAAACAAATAGTTAAAAATTATTAAATTATTACAAATTTTTTATTTAATAATTTTTAATTTCTTTTTTTTAAAAAAGGCATTTTTTAATAATTTTTAATAAAAATTAAAAAATGCAAAAATACACAAATAAATTTAAGAAATATATTTTTTAAATTAAATTATTATATATATAAATAATATAATTTTTTAATAAAATAAGAAATAAAATGCAAAAAGTAAAAAAAATAATAATAATATTGGAACTCAAAAATGTTTAATTTCGCGTAAATGTATAAAAATGATTTGAAACAACTTTTCCTCGTAATCTATACAAGATTCACAATGAGATTCATGGACATAATTTATGCATGATTAATACAACTTATGCGTACATTATTTATATTGTTATATGTTATATATTGTGCAAATGTATTATGCATGCGATTCACATAGGTTGACTAATTTCATCAAATATATCTCTCGAATTTCTCAGGTCCTGAATATGTAAAGTTTATCATTCATCAGCCTACGACTTTCTGTATTTTAAATAGCTGGTAATTAATTCCCAAAATTCACTCTTTTATTCAACATTTTATTTATTCATATTTAATTTGCTTATTTTATATTCTAAATTGAAGGAAAATTTTTTATTTTTATTTCTATTTTTAAATAAAATATTTTGTTTAATACTTTCAAAATGTAATATTTTACATCAAAAATGGATGAAAAAATATTATTTTTCAAATTTAAATTTTTATTTTTAAATAAAAATTAAATATTAAATTAAATAAAACTTGTTTAGATAATTTTAAAATTTAATATTTTCAATAAAAAATCACACGAATTTTTTTTAAACTTTTATTTTTATTTTAAAATAAAATGCGTTTTAAACAATTAAACAATTTAATATTCTAAATTGAAAATCAAAGTCAAATTTTATTTCTGTTTTGTAAATTTAAATTTAAAATAATTTGAAAATGTAATAATCTAAATAAAAAATCAAAAGAATTTGTTTTAATTAAATATTTTAAAAATTTAAAAATTTAATATTCAAACTCAAAAAACAAATTAAAATGTATTAAAACAAATTTTTTTTGAAAAAAAAATTTTTTTTTAATTTGATTTAAAAAAAATGAAAATGACAGTTTCATTAATTGAAAAATGTAGAAAAAGAAAAATCAATCATAAAAATGAATGAAAAATAAATTTTAATATTTTCCTGGAAAAGAAACGAGTAAAAGCGAAGAATTAAAATTTTATAGGAGTCGTTGAAATGACTGTCGAAGGCCATGCCATACAACTTTAAAAAGAAAACGAAGAAAGAGATTGAATAAGAAGCAGAATAAACAAAGAGAAAAGAAAAAAAGATCGGTGTCGATTAGCATAAAACTCAAATTTGTGGTCGCTGCTCGTAAAGCCGCTTAAAGACGTCTGAACAATTGCATTACTAAAAGCACTCGCGAGTTAACGAGAGCACACGATAATTCAGAAATGCCGCGTCAAATTTCGCGCCGCGAAAATCTTTGAAAAAAGAAAAATATTTTAAAAAATTTAAAAACCAACAAAATTTTTTAAATTTTAAAAATCAAAAAAATGAAAACTTTAAAAAACATATTTTTTCAAAAATTTCAAAATAAAAAAAAACAAAAAAATCAAAATAAAAAAAAAATAAAAAGAATCTTTAAAATTAGAAAAAAACATTAGAATTAAAAAGAAAGAAAAATGTTAAAAAGCATATTTAAAAAAAAAAATTTTTAAACCATAAAAAAAAGTAAAAATTTTCAAAGATTAAAAAAATTTTTAAATCAAAAAAATCTTTAAAAATTAAACAAAAAGTAAAAATTAAAAACAAACTTTAAAAAGCAAAAAAAATTTTTTTTAAATTGCAAGAATATTTTTTTTGAATTTTGTTTTTTTTTTTTTTTTTGGTACGGAATTATAATAACCGAAACGAATGAATTTGATTTGATTGAATAATAAAATGATTAATGAAAAGATTGACAAAAAAATGTGGCGAAACAAAATATATAATGAATTTGAATGGAGAAAAATAAGATATGAGAAAATTTGAAATGGAATGAAATGAAACTGCGTAGATGAGACTGGAAATGGTATGCGCGCACAATGGGACCAACCCGAATAGTCAAAACCGGCGCTCTTCGGCCAAGGTTGCGCGCCGATAAATCATTCGTCATGCTTAAGCGTTTTTGATTCAACGAATGCAGATCTCGAGGTTACGAATGTCGTTTGGGCCCATTCATATGGTTAAATAATAACAAAAACAACCAATCGACAAATATGTTGAAAGATGAATTCTATAAAACATTTTTTAGAAATGTTCTTTTTTTTTTTTTTTTTTTTGCTAAAATAATAAATTTTTAATAAATAATTTTAATAAATAATTTTGGTTTAAATAAAGTGAATTTTCTTTAAAAAAATTTTTTTTGTATTCTTTGTATTTATTTTAAATTAAATAAATTAAATAATAATTATTTAACCTTCAATATTTAAAACTCAAGAAACCAAAGACCAACATTGAAAATCCAAAATTCAAAATCAAAAATTAAAAAATGAAGAATTCAAAATCCAAAATGCAGAAACTGAAATTAAACATCAAAATTTCAAAATCTAAAATTCAAAATCAAAAATGCACAATATAAAACTAAATAAAAAATTTAATATTTAAT
>JABFPJ010002238.1:0-20581 GCA_022817425.1 Gryon sp. ZL-2020
TACAAACTTGGAAAAAATATGGCAACAGCATGGCAAAAGCACGGCAATAGTAAGGCAAGAGATTGGCTCGCGCTCCTAAGCCATTCTTATGCCTTATTTGTGCCTGATTCTTTTTTTTACGCGGGTAGTAAATATATTAGGATAATATAAATAAAATTATTTGTAAACAAATAAATAAATGAAAATAAATATAGAATATATTTATTTTATCGTACAAGTATATTATGCAATAAATATACACTAGAATTAAAAAAGTCAGTATAACAGAAAGTATTATATGTAAAATAGTTAATTTCAGTTGGGAATACATGCACTTTTACTCTTCTTCTGATATAAATTTTTTTATATCAGAAATTTATTTTCTCCGTTATTCTTTCATACTATTTAATAGAATTTGTCTCAGTTTAATAAATAGTTTGCATAACTGGTTTTCTAGTTAACATTAGATCGTAAAATTAATTTAATTAAAAGCAATCTGTATTCATTGTTAGGCATTTTACACTCTATAAAAAATGAATCATTTATATTTTTGTTTTAAGTTATTTGAAAAGCAAAAATTAATTAAAAAATTGATCAAATTGTGATCATTTTTATCAAAAGAAACTTGTATTAAAAAATATGATAAAAAAAACTATAAACAGAAAAAATACTTTTCGGAGATTACAGAATACAAAAAATAGTGTGAAATAGATAGGTTTTGACACAGAATATATATGTTTTTATAAAAATGAAAAATGTTACATAAGTAAGAAATAGGAACTCTGATATTTCGAACTCAGATCCAGATTTTCCACGTTGGAAGTTTCATGGATGAAGGAAATTGAAATCGAATCCCTTACTTTCCACTACAAAACGAGCTTAGGCTTTATCCTACATTTTCGTTGTTGCTGTTTAAAATAATTCATGTTCTTTGAAATAAATATTCAAGATTGTTACTATGAAAAATCCGCACTAGTAAATATTTACGAATATTTTTAACAAATAAATTTTTTGAAATCTCACTATGTCAACTTACACCTCAATTGTGTCGACTGTATGTCTTCATTTTGCATAATATATATTGCATAATATATTTCTCGTCTAAAATTTTGATTCCATACATACTATTTACAGTATATTCATGATATTTATACGACCTTCGCAAGTCATTTATGTCACACATATTACTTTGCGAATTATATTGAGATATAAATTGGTATAAATCATCTTTTATTGGAAACATGAATTGGAACACAAAAATTTTTCGTATAGAAACAAGAATTTATAGATGTCATTGATAAAACATTTAGCTATATTCGAGTACATTAAACTTGACTATTTATACAAACTCGATAAAGTAAATTGCCTAAATCTCCAAGTACTGCGAAGTATAGAGTTAACTATATCGTTGAAACTTTTTCAACGAAACTTCAAACTTCGCCAACTCTGCAGCAATACAATTTTCCAATTTATTAAAATTCTCTGACGAATTGTGTGACGCGGTACTAAAGTCTAATTTTTTTTTTAGAAGTAACCCCTTCAAGAAACAAAATAACAAATTCATCAAACTTTCAATCTTTGATTCTAATTCCAACTTCAAATGAAATATATAAACTTGACAAGAACAATTTTAAGAATATAATTCTTTATAAGAAAATAATACAAACAATTCTATACGTTTGATATATGATCAATTCAAAAACATTTAATATATGATTTATTCAAAAACATTCATATTTGTTATGTTGCAATTCATATATGGACTATGTTTGTAACATAGATACAATATATATCGCTAGCACAGTGCCATATATATTTTTTATTTGGAAAACTTGCATTACGATATTACAAATCGATTTTACCCGATAATCGCAACGCTTCAGCAGAACGTGCGAAATTTACAGTGCAGGACGTGGTCGGGCACACACATCCAAATAGTCAATGAACGTGCATCGAACGGTGTTTCGAAAGTAAGAGAATGTACACACGTCCTGTTCGAAACCAACCTAACCTGTTACAATTCCTTAGGGATGTAGTCTTGACGTGAACGTGACTGCAGCTTTTTGCCTACATACATTGAGACACTTTACTACTTTCGTTTTATCCTTATGTTCTTCATCTGCTGTAAAACGCTACACTTCTTTAACATATGTCACCAAAGTCGAGAAAAATGTCACAGAATAAAGAATGTGAATGAAAAATGGAACTTTATTTTCTCAATAGCAAAGAAGTAAGTCGATAACAATGTTTGATCTGTGTCTGCAATATATTACAAAGCCTCAAATGAAATATCAATAGTAATTATTGTTTAACTTTTCAGTACTTAAACTGATATGTGCTTCATTACGGTGATTAATCAAGCAAATCATAATGCCAATAATGAAGTTAAGATCATTTTTTTCAGTATTGATTTAATCATTCTTAATGTATAATAATAATGCCAAATAGCAACGTTTTTTTTACGTAAAAATAAGCATCAAAAACACGGATTATGGATATATACTAATGATATTTCAATAATGTCGTGCTGAATATCCGTAACTTAATTAAAAGTTTAAACAGCATTTTCGCAAGTTTAAATCGACATTAAATTAAAGATAGAATTGGATGGAATTTTCTTTTGATACGATTATTATTTGTTATTTAAACTTTTTAAATAAAATTCGTGTTTCGTTTAGTTATAAATTATTAACGAACTATTTTGTACTTCAACAAGTAATCAGAAGTTATATTTATTTGATGGATTATTTCTATGCTGAATTTGATGATAATAAAAATATAGTTCTGCAAAGTATATAAGCAACAATAATATTTTTTTACTGTTTTTTTTGTGTTTTTTTTTTTGACAATTTGTATTTTACAATTATTAAAAGAGTTGCGATAAATTAGTTCTGTATTGCTTTTCGCAAAATGTCACACATTTTCACGCACAGGTTCCTCCTAAATGATTGAATTTTCCATCAGAGAACCATTAATTAAATTTGTTTGCTACATGAAAGTACAACTTTTGTTTCTCGTAAACGTGTAATTACTAACAATAAAGTACTTCGTTAAATTAATAAGTTATGCTCCAAAATTATAAGAGATGATTCTAAATGTTTTAAATTATATTATTTACGACTTCACACGTAAACAAATAATTTATCGAAAAATTGCAACATATTTGATTAAACTTTAATCGTATTCTGTTTAAAATATTAGTAAATTATAAAGCAAGAAGTATTTTGTAAAAATTACGAAATTAAAGTTTAAAAATGTTTGTAATAATAACGTCAAATTAAGATATTTGAAAAGTATAAGAACAATATCGACTATAGAAATTAGGAGGTAATGAGTTTGAAACCGTGAGAAGAAATTTGTTTAAAATGATAAGTTTAACTGTGTACATATAAGACAAATATTATATATTTAAAACAAACATGATTATGAATGAACGTTATTTGATCATTTTAATAAAACAAGTCATAACATAAGTTAGATTATTAGATATGTCTTTTTTTAATTTGTTCAGTAATTTTAACAATATATTTACATTTATTATAAAAATTAACCAACATTTCATTAAAAAATATGATTGGTTTTCTAATGAAATTGCATGAAAAAGAAACGCAAAAATGTTACAAGGTTTTAGATTTTGATGCAATCTAGTAATTTTTAAATAATATTGTGCAATAGTTATTCCTGATATCATACATCGTAATATTTAAAGCATTTAAAGCAATTTTTGATAAAGTATTATTTTCTGAACGTCTACCTAATATATAATAGAAAAAAAAATAAAAATTCAACAATAAAAAGTAGTAAAATAAGAAATATTCTTGCATGAATTTTGTTTGTCCACCGAGGGAAACTAAAGTTATAAATGAAGATTTATTTTACATCTTAAAACATGTTTTTTTAACACAATTGTATTGATATTTACGATTTCCGAGTTTGTAGAAGGCAATGACTAGTTGTCTCAGATACGAATGAAATACAGCAACAGTGAAGTAGATAGTGAAATTTGATAAGATATCTCGTTTTGAAATAATTTGCAACAAATATATTAAAAAGTGTAATGCAAGTTTATTTGCCTTTTACTATTCTTATTACGAATCGCAATGTCATTTGCACGAGTTTTATCCTACACAAAACGTGACTTGCAAATATGTGTGTGCCCTTTTATGTTGTATACGTCATTTTAATAAACCTGTAGTGCATTAATAACTTATGATCCGCGGACAATACATTTAGTTGTTTGACGTTTAATTAATAATTCTGTAACGAAACAAAAGGTATACAAATATGTCATTGATATATCATTTAAGCCAAAAATAAAAAAAAACTTTGTTGACACATAGCGACAATGGAACACTGCGTTAGAAGGTTAATATGGATCAGCAAGTTAATTTTAACTTAAATTACTTTTCAGTAATAAAGTATGCAAAATTTAACTGCAACATAAATTCAAATAAAAAATAAAACACCTGCACGTATAGAAATAGGTAAGAAAATATTACTGAGAATACAAGTAATTGTGTGACAGTATCTGTTTTTGAGTAAAATTTAAGAATTTTTTGTAAAATTTGCACAAATTTGATGAATTTTTACGAAATATTGATGAATTTTTACTAAGTTGCTCAGTAAATTTTAACCTAACCTATATTTCACGCTGTCATACTTTAACTAACAAAAAAACAACGTTACCGACAGTCAGTCGAGTTAGCCGCGACGGTAAAGTATCCCGATATCTCATTAGGAAACAGCAGATACCGAGTTCGAAACTCAGAGAGGGAGTTTTTTTAAATGTTGAATTCTATTTTACGGAATAAAAATAGTAAAATTTACTTATAAAATTTCACTTATTTCAATAGTCAAACAATTACTCGTATTCTCAGTAATATTTACCTAGCTATTGCTATATGTAAAAGCATTTAACTTTTAAAACATTATTAGTTTAATTTTATTTCATAATAATATATTTTAAATCACATAAAATACAAATTCTGTTTGTAAAGTTGGCCTATTTTTATACAGTTCTTTCAGTGCTATCAATTAAACTTAGTTTAGTGGGTGAATGGACATGTCCCTATTTAGAGAAATTGATCGCAGAGGATTCCTCATTATCACTCACGACAGACCCGGTATTCCGGGTAGCCTCACTATTACCTCTGGGACGTTTAATCGGCACTATTGGCGGAGCTGTGGTTATAGAGTGTACTGGTAAGAAGACGATTTTACTGACTGGATTTCCTTTGTTAATTATCTGGATTTATTTATAAGTCTTTCACATGTTGACCGACTTAAATGTAGTATAGTCAAAGCTGATACAATTTATAAGTTCTATAAATGAAGATCATTTATGATAATTATTTTATTGTTTAATGATTTCAGGAAATGAATTGCAATTTATTTTAATCAACGAATAATGAATGAAAAGATGTCTTTCTATTCATTCTTCGTTGTAAAAAAAATTTTTTTTCAAACTACAAAAGTCTATAAACTTTTGGTTATTTCTATATCATGTATCCGTAGGCTATTCATTGGTCATGAATTTTTAAACAGATACTTTTTCTGTAAAGATGAAATATCCATTTATACGTGTAAAGTATGTGTTGGCTGTTTGTTCGGATCATGAATGAAATGCCTCTAGGCACGTTACCAGGCAACATGTTGGAATGTTGCATATCAATGGCATGACTTGCCATAATCAGTTCAATCAGACTCATTTTTTCGCGTTGTTTCTGCTTCCTTGTACTTTTGCGTTTACTCACATCAAGACAGACAACATTGATGCTATAAAAAAATCAATAGTCCGTGATAATAGGCAAGCGAGTGAGAAAATGGCAATGGCATAATTCGTACAAGAACAAGCTCTTTCACGATTGAAATACGATTCAAGAAGACGGAAAAGATAAGGATTTGTGAGACTTTTAGTATTCTTGTATTGTTGTTCCTATTTGTACAGTCGAATGTACTCGTTGTGATCGTATATTTTGATGAAATTATATTTCGAAGTAGAAATATTTAGAAATATTTAAAATTTGCATGTACTTGACAGTGTAGTCATATTTGTCAAGAACTTGTCTTTTTAGTTGAATTATTCGTAACTTTATTCTATAAAGCCTAAAAATAACTTTTCAGTGATGTGTAATTTCTCTGTTTCAATTTCCGGCAAGTATTGACAAGTATGGAGATGAGTATGTGTTATCTATTTCACCAATTGAAATAATGCTGGGAATGATAATATATGGCCTGCATTTCATACTTGAACTTGACTATAATTTTATGACACTAAAATGATTACCAATAAAGAAAACTAGTTTTAACTGATAACTATTATTTTCTAACGAACAGATCGAGTAAATTACATCATGCAAAAAAAAAAAAAGATGTATTCATTTCCTACCAAGCTGAATAAATAAGTAGTGGACAAAAGAGAGATGAGGAGTGCGATCTGAGTAAATTAAAAACAGTTCTATTTCTATTTGATCGAGGATTATAGTAGTGTAATTCAGTTAATTATCATTTAAACAAGTCACTTAAAAATTCATCTGCGAGTCTTATCTTATCAGAATTTTATTTCAGTTTGATACCGAGATATTCGGTAGTCTGATGCAAAATCATTAGCTATACAAGTTCAGTCATGCACTTCTCTTTGCGAAACGTGTTTCATGTGGGTCCATCATGGCCTCAATGGCTTGCAGCTGTCGAAGGTGCGAAGATAAAATATTTGAGATAACATCCATAGTTTCTGTTTAATACCATTTTTCACAAGCAAAAATATATATTAATTAGTTTAAAATTATCAATTTCTGTAAATTTAAATTAAATAAATATTCCTTTTCATGATTCTAGTTGGGCTCTTATCATTAGTTATTGGAATTATGAATGGATGGACATCGCCATATTTAGCTAAGCTAACTCAACCAAACGATGAACTTTATCTCACCAGTACGGAGGCATCGTGGGTCGCTTCTCTAGTAGGACTCGGCCGAACATTAGGTGCCTTATGCGGCGGCTTAACTCAATTCTACATAAGTAACAAAAAAAGTCTCCTATTCACCGGATTACCCACCGTTCTTGGATGGCTGTGCATGATATTCGGCGATACAGTATTCTGGATGTATCTCGCAAGATTTTCGGCAGGAATAGGAATGGGATTTTTCTACGCTTGTTATCCACTGTTTATGGGTGAAATTTCAAATCCCAGCATTCGAGGAGCCTTGTGTGGATTTATCATGAGTTGCATGCCAGTTGGAAATTTGGTAGGAACAATTATGGGTCCATACTTATCATTAAAATTATTTGCGATAATCAGTCTAATACCCAGTTTACTTTACATAATATCATTCTCTCTTCTACCTGAATCTCCTCATTACCTAACTCATCTCGAAAAATACGACGAAGCTGAAAAATCGTTGAAATGGTATCGTCGCAACATCGACGTACCAACCGAAATGCAATCACTGAAAGACTTCATCAAAATGAAAGAATCACAAAAAATGTTGGACACAATACGCGAGATTTGGCAACCGAAGAACCGACAAGCGATGTGGGTATGTCATAATGTCTTTTTCTTTATGCAATTAAGTGGCATACATTCGATCTATTTTTATTTGGAAATCATTTTGAAGAATGCATCGGTGAAAGCGATAACACCTTCGACACTTGTTTACGTAGTATGCGTGGCCGGTATATTATCAAGTTGGTTGGCGTTGCACGCTATTGATAAGTACGGCCGAAAAATCATGATGGCCATCTCCAGTTTCGGCACGGCTATCAGCTTTGCACTCTTCGCTGGCCATTATGCTCTTCTTCGCGTAAATTATTATGACCCGGAGATACTACAGTGGCTCTCCATTGTAGCAGCTTTCTTCTTTCAAATATTTGTCTGCATAGGTATCCTAACAATTCCCACCATCTTAATTGGTGAAATGTTCCCGCCAAATATCAAGAGTACCGCGGCTTGTATCATCAGCATATTTGGCGGATTATATGCTTTCATTTCTAGCAAGACGTATCAGCCACTTGTGGATGTTATCAGAGAAGAAATTGTTTTCCTTTTTTATGCCGTTATGATGATTTTACAAATCATATTTTGTCTATGGTGCATACCCGAGACCAAGGGAAAGTCACTTCAAGAAATTCAAGAGATGCTTTCCAAAAATAAATCACGAAAATAAACTCTTATTTGCTTGAAATTCGCAGACTTTTGAAAAGTTATTAGGACTTTGTGATAAAGATACTGGGCGGTGTATCTTCAACTTGCGTTGAACTTGTAAATATGAATTTCGTCATAATGTAATAATATTGTATTTTTTATATTTATTACGTATTTTACTATAAAAATACTTGAGTTATTAATTACGAATTTGTCTACGAATTTGTACCTCTTTAAGACTGTCAACATTTGAGATAACATGTACAAAGACAATTAATCATATTGCTCAATTCTTTTAGATTAATAACAATGCATGTGCAAACATTGTAAAACTTACTGTGGTTAGTACGACAAATTCCAGATATTTCCGTAAACTCTGTACTCACCTGAAACAAATAAAAATTTATATAATATATGATTGAATTTATTTTGTGTGTTTTAATATTTTTATTTCATTACTTTATAACAATTATTTAGTAAACATGAAAGCAAGTTTTTCTGGATAGTATGTGTTATCTATACACAATTTTTCACTTTAGAATAAAAATTCAACTCATGTAAGACGATATTAAATTCAAAAGTTTAGTTCGAACAAATTTAGAAAATAAGAACTTGAAAATATTTGTTGTAAACACACTTTGGACATAAAATATATATAGAATTTTTCCATTCAGTATGAAAGTAGTCTATTACTACTTGATAAAGTTTAAATTCTCCAGTTATTTATTTACTTTTTTTGATTGAAAAATAATTATTGAACAATTTGTAATCAAATAAATTGTGTGTCAAAAAACAAGTATTAAATTCCTAGTTCCAGATTTCTAATCAACGAATTTTTTGCATATTAGAGTGAAAATAGTTTTCCTATTTATTGATAAGAATTTGAGTCTATCCTTTCCGATTATTTTTGCTACCAACGTATACCGATATTTCATACACCAAATACAATTATGAATAAAGTTTGTGAAACCCCATAACCACAAGATAATTACCAATCTAGTATGAAATTAGATTATCTATCTCGTCTTTGAGAAACGTTGAGAACTTTGCCCAGCCATAAATTTATTTAAGCAATTCGTGCAAGTTATTATCGCTGTAAATAAAAAGCAAACTTGAAATCGGAAAACCTCAAAAAGAACTTCAATTCTTAAATATCTTTTCCGCACAATAAGCCATTTAATTTTATTGATTATGATAGAAAAAATGTTGATTTTTTGCCTTTACGAAGTTATTAAACTGACTAACCTTATTCCCTTCATTTCCTTATTAGTTACGGTAATTAGAGAATTAAAAAGCTTTTTTTATTTCTTTTGCTCCGAAATAAAGATTGCCAGACAAAAAATCAGACAAATTCAAGCGCAAAAATCATACAAACTCTAACTAGTACGTGAGATCTCTTCGTTCAATCCACTTAGTGCAAAAAAGAAGTAAACTTGATATTCTCACCGCCCCATGAGAGAGGAACCACGTTATCGTTAGCTCAAGGATTATTTCAAAACGCAAACAAATGATGCTCGTTGTAAAACGAAATATTTTCATTTAGATATTCAATTTTAAATTAATTCATAATGCATAAACATTTTCAGGTTTAATTAAATTTGTATTCAATTATAAATGTTAATTGTATATCAACTGTATCTTGTTATTTACTCAGTTGATTACAAATAATTTTCTAATTATATAGTTTCAAGTAAATTTATGTTATTAACTGAATTCTAATATATTAAATTACTAATTAATTTGTTCAATGAAATATATGAACTATCGTAATGCATATCTTCTAATTTATACTAGACATATCAAACAAATTTTCATTTTTAAGATAGCTTTTTACAAAGTAGTCTAAAAAATGTGACCTCAATTTGACATGAGTAGCTTTCTATGATTTATACTGAGACCACAGTGTAGCTGGATCGATGATGCTCGCGATTAATTATCTGAAGAAGCATACTTATGTACAATGTTAAACATTAAAAAAGATAAAAGCTGGTAAATCATAACCACATATTAGCATGTAAAAAACAGTTCATACATAATTAACTTATATGTTACATGATTTACGTATGCATTAAACGTAATATATTAAATAAAGAAAAAAGAAATTGAAATCTGACTTATACTTGGACGAATTTTGACACTAAAATCTAGTGTAACGTTTCGGTCAATTTATGTGACCCTCTTCAGACAAAAAAATTATAATCTGCTAGCTAAGGAATTTCTCTCGCAAAGAAAGTTGTCTGTTGGATGTTTCATGCGGCTCCATCGATAGTCAAATGCGATAAACTTTCATCAATTCAAGACTTATATAGAAAGAACGATGGTAATACATACGCATATCAAGTTAGAAGGTGAATGAACAAGATGTAATTGTTATTGTTTATGTTTGAGTTTATCCAGTAAGGGTAAATAAACCTTATTTAATTTATCTGTGTCACCCTGTAAATTGAGAGCATTTTTTGTAGTTTTTATAAAAAACATTTCAGAAATCATTCGCTTTTTAAATTGTTGTTCAATATCCAGAATTTTTACGTTTTTCCAATCGAAATCATGACCGTGAGAGATTGTATATACCGAAATACAATCGTGTCTATCAGGTCACTCGTAATGTTTTTTGATGTTCTTTAATTCTGGTTTTTAGATTTCTTTTTGTTGTGCCAACGTATTGGCTAGGACAACTTAAGTAAGCTATATTGTAGATCATATTTGACCGAAACGTTACACTAGATTTTAGTGTCAAAATTCGTCCAAGTCATAAGTATAAGTCAGATTTAAATTTCTTTTTTCTTTATTTAAGAATAGACTTGAAAAGTTTTAAATTCATTTTATGTAATGTAATATATTAAAGATAAAATTAAAATATTAAGGTTTCGCCATTAAAGAACTATTAAAAACATATTTATTTCAAAATTTAATAAAATCTTGCTGTTAAAAACATAATAATTATTGCAATAATTTATAAATAAAAAGTAATTATAATTGTGCTTAAGATTTAAGTTTAGCTTATCGACTAAATTGAAATAATATTATATAAGTTAAAGCTTCCAATCAAATAAGATAAAATAAAAAAAAACAGTAGACATGGACGTACAGATCGGAAGGTTAAAGTAGTAAAGCGCAACTTTAAAAGTAATTAGAAATTTTCTTTGAAGTTTTCTATGCACTGAATCATGCATGTCTGTTAACTGAATTAAAAAACTTTAACTTATCAGAATTTTATATAGTTGTAGTTTTAATGCATTGTATATATGTACAATTTTATATCTCTAGACAGTATGCAGTAAAGAAAGAAAAAAAAATTCAAATAAATCAGCAATAAAGTAAATTATTTAATTAATAAGACTACAATTATTTGAATGAAATAAAGTTTATCAATAAAAATAGTGCATACATAAAAAATATTGTTATCATGTCGTAAAAATCATTTGACATGGCAACTTAATACATATTTCCCATATAAATTAAGTTACTTTCATCTGTTAAACATCACAATACAAAGTTAGAGAAATAACTTAACCAAAATTAGAGACATTCAATGATTGTTCAGAAACTTAAATAACTACATAACGAGCTGAACGTAGTGACACAGAAGTGATCGAAGTAGTCACTCCAAGCCTTGAACTCCTGTACATAAAGGTACAGTCTAGAGTTTCTCTACAAGCTCGCCACTTGCATCTCAAGAGTCTTGTATGTCTACGACTTTTGAGTGCTGTTTAGCAGACAGTAATGTTGTAGCAATGTGGTGTCTTCTGACAACTGTGTTATCTATACTGAAATATATTTCTTATTATTTCAATCAAATCAGACGACCAAAACCTAAATTTCTCAACGTATCTCCAATTATTTGGCTTCTGTTTCTCTTCTTTCTTGCAATTTAAATCAAACCTTATACTTCATACAATAAAGCAAATATGATCTTTATGTACTTTTTTTACTATTAAAATTTTTTTACTATTAAAATTATTCTTTATTTAAGTATATTTGTATAATTAGTCAGCATTCAAAATTTGTTTGCAATTATTCGTCCTGGTTTAAGTATCCTTAAATATAATACATTTAAAACAAAAATTGTAATACAATTAAAACTGTGCACTGATCGCCTAGTTATTAAAAAATCGGTTAGTAAATAGTAGCAAAAGAGGTCGTGCAGATGTTATACTCCGAGAATGTTAACAAGATGCAATAAGTGTTTTCATAACGAAAGTATGTGCTATGACATCTAACTTCAATTCAGTACTATCCGTTTTGTAGACTTTGTGATGTATCATTTTGCATGCGACATAAATGTTAATAGTTAAAATTTTGTATAAAGAGAAAACTTTCAAAAAACAATTTCAAAAGTGAAAAATTATTATAATTAAAATGAATTTTAATTTACCTCATTTCTTATAATTTCACAAAAGAAATATTCAGGGCAATTTAATGGTAAATTACGTAACAAGGGATGGTAATATTACTATTCTTTTTGAACTTTACAAAATGTAGAATGACTAAAAACCACGATACTAATGATTGCTCTCGTCAACCTCATCCAGACTTTATTACCAAAAATTCACGTTTTATGAAAAAACTCATATCACACAAAAGCGTAACCTATTCTACCAAAATTGTGTGACCTTGTATAATTTATAATAACAGATACAATAAAATATACGAGAGTTTTATATTTTCATTTTGCAGAAATGAATGTTTATTACGAAAAAACATTAAGGTGTTGCGACAAAGTGAACAAAAGTTTTGAACTGTAAACAATTTTGCACAGGCATGTGTAATTATGTACGTTATGCACACACAAATGAAATACGTGTTAGAAAGAAAATAGAATAAAAAATTACAGTTAAAATATTCGTGGCAAACGACATTAAAATGAACAGCTTTTTTTAAAGGGCACTATTTCTTTTTGCTCGATTATGAAAGTAGATTTTTTAACACTGTTTCATTTCATAAATTTCATATACGATTATTAAAAGTAAATTGCATTGATATTGATAAAATACAATTTTGTTTGAGAATGTCAAGAATTATTTTGTGATAATATTGCGCTTATTTTTTAACAAACAGTTGTTTTGAATGTCATTTACAAGTAAAAGAAATAACAAAAAATAATATTTATGTTTATTTATTTATATTTGCTACATATTTAATGTCAAGTATATTTGTCAGATTATTTACCGGTTTTTAATGCAATTTTATTTTGCATATAGCAAATGATATCTCTGACATGTTCTGAGCATTTTTCTCAAATGTTATATCACTCTTCATTTTCTCAAATGTTGAAGTATGAGTATATCTATTTTTATCGAAAAAACACATTTTGTAATACTTTTGAAAAATAAGTTAAGGATTAAGAAAGATGCATGTTTTACATAATGGGCGAAATAATAAAACATGAATTTCAATCAATTTTAAGTACTCGTATGATATTAATTTATATTTATAATAACTATTACCGTTTGTTGAAAATAACTGCTGCTTGTAAACAAACGTAATTTACGTTTAGGATGATCATAAATCACCAAAAGTGCAAAATTGCTTTGGAACACTTTTCTTTAAGTGAGTACTTCACGTGCTGTTCTTCTGCAATAGCACGCACGTGACATTGCCGTTTATTACGTGACATACAGTCACATGGCATACGCAGTCTTATTTTGCTTAGTTACGACGGCTTCGACGCCACCTGTATCGACAATATGTTCATATTTGTTAAACGTTAACGAAATGTTGTAGAAAAATACAGCAAAATCAATAGAATAATGTATTTATAATTTAATTATAAATAAATTATACTATGGTGATAAAATTATGTTTCCCCTTCATAACTTTTTATTCGATATTTTTGCAAAGTGAAATTTTAAAGAAAACATCTTTTATGACAAAAAAGTGAAATTTCAACAAATTCAATACGTGCAATATTATAATACAAGCATATGTGGCATCATATATTTTACTATAGAAGCCAGAAGTAATATTATATACATTTCATTACTGTGTATATACATCACGTAAATAATTTCCAAGTGCCATTTTTATTTCAACATTATATATATATATATATATATTGCAGAGCAAATGGTATACAAAATTATATCAAATGTGCCTTACATATATATTGAAATATATAGTTTTGAATTTAAATGTATTTCAATTTAAATTTCAATATCGTCATTTTATTGCATCTTACATGGCAAATAAGTATTTTCTTGACACAAAAGACATCGTCGATTTCGTATTAAACGACGACGTAATACGTATTGGTGATGCTGAATGCGTGTGAAAAAAATATGTTGGTAACGACTTTGTCGGTTATATAGGCTGGTCTGATAAGAAGACGGGCGGCTAGGTTTTTCTTTGGGATTTATGAGGTAGATGGAAAGTGCAATACATCAGAAGCCAGGAGGCTAAGGTAACATCAGTATTCGCGCGAGTGTAAGGTTAGTACTTCCGGTATAAAGCCGCAGCAGAGCGCGCAGTATCCGATCGTACTTTACTTGCAATCTCGAGAGTGAGTCCCGGCAACTTTTACCTTGCTCGCTTCGGCACCACAACCCCGCCCTTCTC
Organism: Gryon sp. ZL-2020; assembly: GCA_022817425.1. Taxonomy (NCBI): domain Eukaryota; kingdom Metazoa; phylum Arthropoda; class Insecta; order Hymenoptera; family Scelionidae; genus Gryon; species Gryon sp. ZL-2020. Next base: position 14,678 of record JABFPJ010002238.1, read on the forward strand.
CTATTTTCTTTCGGTTAGACGTAAAGAAAGAAAACTCCCGAGCGCCCAACGAGTATGGCATACCAAACTAACGATAAGAGTGAAATTTTTGTTTCACATTTCAAAGAACAACATTTTTCTATATTTCTGTATGGACATAACCATCATATGTCAAATTATTTCCTCTGTTAGTCAATATGACTATATAAAAGTGTTATTTATTATATTAAAATCAACATAAAGTTATATTCAACAATCTTATTTGCAATGAGCAATTATTGACAACTTTTTTATATAATGTATTATGTCATATGTAATTTTATATTATATTTTATAGTTTCTGTTATACACTATCTGTTATATATTATTTGCTATATGTTACCGGGGATGAAAGTTTACTGTAACAGAATACACTGAAAAGGAGTTTTACGAAAGGTTTTCCACCTGCGAACTGTCACGCTTTGTACTGTTAAAGTATATATGCGCCTGTCGTACTTCCTCTACGTACCAATAACTTAAGAGTTGTGCGTGTAATATGCCAACAAAATTCTTGTAAAGCAATCAAAAAGCATTTTTATTTTGTTACATTTTAATTATCAAATGGAAATCAAAATTGTTGTTTAATATCAATTTAAATTTTCTGAATTCCCTAATTTTACATTATTTTACAATGTATAATTTATGTGTTACTTTATACTAAAACTCATTGTTTCGTATTAAAATGACGTTCATTCAATTCAATTATACTTAATAATGGCCTGTAAACAATTTATTTGTCTTTCAAAATATATATTTGAAAGTTATTGCTTTTTGGTTTAATATAACAGCATCCAATAAATAATTTCTTGCAAAATAAATGCCTCATGAATGGTAAATTGAATTGCTGAAAATAAATTTTAGTTACCTAATCACTCGAACGAACTCTGAAATGAATTCAATTTAAATAATTAAAAACAAATTTTCATTATACATAGAAATACTTATTGACCATTTCATTTATTTCAATATAATGTGGATCAAACTGAATTCATATTATCTGAGATTTTCTTTTTTTAATAATGACAAAGTCAATTTTCTTTAAATATGATTTTATGGGTTGATAAGAAGCCAAGTACTTGTTGAATTTCGAATGTTTAAGTTTTTAGCTAGCCCTTTAAAGCAGAAAATGAATTGTGACAATGCATAAAAAAAAAAAAAAAATATATATATATATATATATATATATAGTTATAAAATCATATATATTTTAAATTTTTTCAGACTAAAGAGTTCAAATGTTAAATTTGTAAAAATTAATTGACCATAATTTTGATGAGTTGTAATAATTAAAGTATGTTTTTAGCAATACTTTTACTTATAGATGGATCAGTATACTATAATGTTCTTATTCATAATCATGTATGCTTACAAAAATAATTCATTTCTTGTACGTTAGTTCGCTACTATATAAACTCATAAATTTCGCAGTATGTCTAAAAGCCTAAATTAGTAGAAAATAATATCCCTAAGAGAAATGGCGGAGCGTTAAGATCCTTAGAAGATTTGCGCATGTTATGAAGTGAAGGATGTAATCCCCTTAGTATCGTTTATTTCTCGTGATCTCGGCATATTGAAATAAAGAGTATATACAAGGACATATATACTCATTCGTATTTATTATTACATTTTACATGAAGTTTCTTAGTGTTCACTTCATTATGCACTATATTATACTGGACACTAAATATTTATTACATTTACGAAATTAAACCACATATATGTCTTTGCTCATGTGAAAACTAGATTTTGTTCTGTCATACAAAATGGATCATTAACATTCATTAGATTTTAACATTTAACATATTAAGATGATATCTCAGCTGTACTGACAGTTTCTCTCTTTCTATAATAGATTCTCCTTTAGCTTTATCTTCTTTGTTCTTATGTTACTGTTATGTTATCACCTTAAGGGCGTAAACAGATATCTTTAATAAATATCTTGGGATATAACAAACAATTCATATTAGCTCAGATACATCGACATTTGGCACATGATTGAATTACCTCATACGTAACCGTCCAGTAAAAACTATTGACCAAGTTTCATTCCAGCAGAATAAACATTGGTGCAAGTTGATTTATGTTTGCAGTTGAAAATTGTCTTTTTTTTAATCATTTTATTGAAAAAATCGCCATTTAACTTAGTTTAGTGGCAAATATAAAAAAAGTGTTAATACTTAAATTGCCGTAATATCTCAATCATAATATTGTAATACTGCAATATTTTATGCAGTTTTAAAAATAAATGAAATTCAATATACGATCTGTAATTTTTGTAAATTTAATTTGTTTAATTTGTTAATTTTTGTAAGTTTGTAGCAATTACTTTTAATATAATAATAAAAATGTAATAAAATCAATATAATTTTTTGTTTCAAAATTTAAAATAATGTTGAAACAGAAAGAATATTGCGATTTAAAATTATCGTTCGAATTAATATCTTAATATATTGTATAATATATTTAAAATATTCACCTCAGGTTTCATTAGGTTATTCATCATGTGAAGCTATATGTCATTATTTTCGTTATGATAAAAAGCGTCGTGTTTTTTGAGACTGATCATAATAAAAGCTTTTTTGCACCGACCATATTAATATTTCCGTAAATCTTTTATCTTTATTACACTTTCATATTTTTTTTCATTTGCACATACATCTTGGATCTTTTTAAGTACAAAAAACAGCCCAATCCGTCGCATTGGACCCATGTCATATAATCATGAATTCACGCACGAGGCATAAAACTTCATTTTAAACTCATGACTTATACGCTGTTCATTTTGTCCAGCGCCTTTAATAATTCTTTTTTCGGCATTAACATACCGCGAATAACATTATAGTAAACTGTGTTTATTGTAAGTAATTTTCTCATCTAAAATAACAAACATATCTCATCTCAAAATACAAGCAAATATAACTAATTTAAAAATATTATTAAGTTTCATGCAAAATTTCATTATGCTTACATTATAAACATACATTTTTTCAATTTAATTAATGACTATTATTATGATTTCATAAAAGATAATTAATTTTGAAGCATGCTTATTGAATTAAATATTCACGTTAATGCTCCGCATATAGTTTAGGAATCGAATTATATATTTTTCGTTGAATAACTTCAAAAAGTTAAATTGAATAAGTGAAATTGACGGAATAAAAGAGAAATTAACAATAAAAATAAATAAAGCATCTATAAATGTCTTAGAGTATTAACTCTAAGCAAAAATGTGTTAGAGTATTAACTGAAGTATTGGATTTTCAAAACAAGGTAAATGTTGACGGTTTGACGGTAGCGCGTTACCTAATGCGTTGCACTGGTTTCGGGTCCATTGCTGAGTGCCGCGAGATTCATGACTGCCATTATTCACGAACGATTTAGCGCATCCGAATAATGTGTATAGTAATCTGCGTCAACATGACTATGGTTGCACATTTTTTGTCGCATATTTTATCGCTCAAACACATACATATGCATAAGAAATGAAAGAACTTATTAAACTGTCTAGAAAATCATCAAAACTAACACGCGCATAAAACGAACAAGAAAGTATTATCACGTTTTCTTGCTTGCAAGGACAAGCTAGTCGACGATACAGCCTTAGAAAGATAAATGCAATGAAAAAGAAGGTCTCCAATTAACACGGTAAAAGACGAAATGTTTCACGATGAGCATAGTGCCTGACTCACAAAGAAGAAATATAAAATGCAAACGCTTAAGCACAGTTTCTAAAAAATCTGATAAATGTATATCTTTGTGCTGTTTAATCTAAGAATATTAGGACAAACCAGATATAGTATAATAATAAACATAATAAACTTAGTAAGATGTCTGTGAACATTGCATTGAAATTATATTGAAATTATTGTTTGAATTAACTAAAAATATTTTAAAATTTCATATGAGGTATACGATACAAAATGAAATATTTATGCATTAGCCTAATATAAATTTGCATTACTGTACATAACGATATTTGAAATTAAACTAATATATAAAACATATACACATTTTATTTCAGTCACGCACATATGTTGGAGATATGTCTTATAGATCCTGAATATTGTCCAAATCAATAGTCGCATGGATGGTGAAATTAGTGATTGTTTGTTTCAAAATTCGCAACCGTGAATCATAGATATGTCATATATGACATCAACTATAGCAGAATATTTTTCTGCTACATACAACAATGTTATATGTTTATGTTTACTTTAAGATTACAAATATGCGTTTAATTGCAATTGTGATTTTGTTGAACTTCGTAAGTCAAAGAACTATCAAACAAACATTTTTTTCTTTATTATTATTATTATTAATCAAAGGAATTCAAGGATTATTTTAAAGTATGCATAACTAAGTGAGTGTATTAACTTTTGTTGAATCGACAATTACGAATTATAAAATGGAACAAATATCGAAATCATTGAAATACTTAACGTTAATTCCATTATTGATCTTAAGAACATTTGGCACAATGCCGTTCAAAGGATTTATTTTCGTTACGCGGTTTAACACTTGAGTCGTTAACGAGCGGTCGCCGAGAGTCGAATTTATCGTGAAACTTCACTGCGTTTATCACAGACCACAACAACACATCACTGAAACTAAGAATCCCGAAATGAACCACTGTATAATTGAAAAAATGAAAAAAAATTATATGAAATTAAATATGTTTAAACTACGAGCTTATAATGCTTATCCAAGTACGAGCTCCTACAAACAAAACCAAAAGTATTTACTGCACATGACAAAAGGATGTGTAGAAATTCTGCTTAAAATTCTTTACACAACATATTGTACGAATAGTCTTGAAGAAATTTCACGAGAAACATCTCAGACGTCCCACAAATGTCACAAAACAATGCAAGTATGATTACACATGTCACACAAATCACACGTTAGGAATATGAAATGTGTAACAAAAATTACAAATGCAAAATACCATACGTATGTAAATGTAATATTTTACATATGTCACATTTTTGTAAGTAATATATCATAATTGTGATATGGCTTAAACTGTCATATATACGCCTTATATGTTATGTAGACCTTATTATATTGCTATACACGTAGGACAAAGTTCCTATAGTTTTTGTAGAATTGTATATAAAAATTTACTGAACTGTACATTAACTGATGGACAAAGTCAAAAAAACATCACAATCCGAATGAAAATTCTTGACTGGATCATCTCTGTATAGTGCTCCTTATACAATGTAAATCCAAACCTCATTCACTTTCGATCCGAACAAGATCCAGATTGGAAATTTGGATCTAACTTGGTTTAAGTGTGGATGAGATTCGGATCCACATTGTATAAGGAGCATTATACAACCTCAATCCAGGTAAAGATTTCCTCTCGGGAATTTATAGAATGTACAAATATACATTAATATTTACATAACAAAAGTTATTATAGAGTACAGTAAAAATTACGTTTCAGTATCTGAATTATTTTAGTCAGTGAAAAACTGTTTTATAAAAATTGCTCAATATTCTGAAAAGGTGCCATCTGCATTACGTGAAACGTAAATATACCATTTACTAGTTGAGTTATGTAAACTAAAGTGGCTCGGCTGACAAGATGGCAGACTATCACCTCGGAGACGCGAGATCGATTCTTCAAAACACGCATTTGTTTGTGAAATGGGTTAGTGAAAAAAAAGCAGGAGTAAAAACAAGCAAGAAAAATAATCATCAAGACAGTAAATATAAGTAAAACGTTTAAAATAAGTAAATATTTGTTTTACTTATTTCATTTTTCAATTTACTGAACTGTTCAGTAATTATTATTGAGTTTATGGTTTTGTCCATCAGTTAATGTACAGTTCAGTAAATTCTTCTATACAATTCTACAAAAATTATAGGAACTTTGTT
>JABFPJ010002239.1:0-20577 GCA_022817425.1 Gryon sp. ZL-2020
TAAAGATTCAAGTAATTCTGTAAGCGGTACTTATGTGACAAAAATATGTACATTTACATTTAATGATTAAACTTTTATATATATATATCGCTTAAAGAATTACTTGAACGTTTTAACTTATATATATATATATACTTTTATGATGAATATGTATCATATGTTCATCCCCGACGTACGGTCAGATCGCCGAATCATATATATATATATATATATATGTGTGTGTGATTCCGCTGTTAACGAAGAACCGAAGGCCCGATGTCGTCCTTTGGGGGGGGGGGAAGGAGTGTTCTTTATCGCCAACGGTTTCCCCCTCGACCTCGCTGTACGTCGGAGATGTATATATAAATATACATATATACATACACTCCTAAAACATATAATATTAGAATTGAAAGTCCAGATGCAATAACCGGACTTACGCTCGTGGCTAAATGTTTCGCGCATCGAAACGCCACTGTAATACCATGCGCGAAATCAAATACAGCGAGTTCGCGCATGGTTTTACAGCGGCGTTTCGATGCGCGAAACTTTCAGCCACGAGCGTAAGTCCGGTTATTTCATGCAGACCTTCATTATTGTTATTAAAAGGTTATTCTTATAATTGTCGATCCCTTTGCCATTAAAAAAAAAACTATTTACATTAAAATTATTATATAAAAATCAAGTAAAGTCCCGATATAATATAAAATGACATAATTTAGTTTTAAAACACATTTTAGCTTAAAATAAAACAATTCCTTTAATGGTACAACGGAAAATTTTAATCTTAGAAATTTAACTTTTATAATAAAAGGGACTTCCCAATTTCCCTCTTAGTATTTTTCTTAGAGTGTAATATAGATATAATATATCTATATTATATACATCTCAATAATATACGAAATAATATATTAAATATATACTTAAATATTTTCTTATATATATAGATAGTAGATGTAAGACTCAAAAGTTCTATATTGTATATGTGAATATAACTGCAATGAAATTTTAGCCTTATCTTGGCGTTATTTGACCTTTTCTTGGCTTTTTTAGAAGTTTTTCGTCTATTTGGCATTTTTATCTTTTTGGCCCTTTTTGACTTTTTTGGCTTTTTTTACTTTTTTTGGCTTTGTACCTTTTTGGCCATTTATCTTCCATTCGGCCTTTTTGGCCAAAAAATACTTAAACTAATAATAATAATACTTAATACTTATACTTATTTATTTAATTATATATTCTTCGAGCGGTACTTATGTGACAGATACATATGTACATTTACATTTAATGGTTACACTTTATATTTACAAGATTTACACTCTATATTTAGAAGTTAGCCTTATACATATATATATATAAAAATATTTTTTGCAGGACCTCGAAGGCGCGCTGGACGGCGGGTCGCAGAAATTAGGATGCGAGCTCGTCAGCGAGATGAAAATATTCGCGAAGTTATGCGATTTATTCGCGCAGCGGCAGATCTGCGTGATGAACCGCGACGATCACCGCCGCGCCGCCAAGTTTCAAGGAGCAACTACCACCGCGGAGGAAATGAATCCCGCCCTTGGCGAAGAAATGTTGTCCTTCGCGAAAATGTAAGTATATATTATTCGTGAAATATATATATGTTCTTTTTAAAATAATACAACTAATTGTTATCTTTTATTTTCAGCAAATCCTGCGAGATGTGCGACAGATTTTAAATCGTCGTACAAGACGTAGCGACTCACGCCGTGGACGAACGCAGCGCGAATTGCGCGGTGGAAATCGCGTCCACGAACGGCGCCAAAATTTAGCCAGCCGTCGACAAGGTGGAGGGGGCCGTCGATATTCAGAAGATAGCCGCCGACGTAATGAGTCGAGCCGCCGTAATCAACGGGACAGGACTCCATCGTTAAGTCCTGTTCCGTTGATTGAATTTGAAAATTAATTTTTATTATAATTTTTATTTGCTATAACATAAAAAATGTTAAAAGTACTTACTACATTAAAATATTAAACAGTAATATATTATATGTTTTTTTTCTTAGTAGATAAAGTTCCTGTACTCCCTATATTGTTTCCATGCTGTTTTTTACGATATTTTCTATAAGTATATAAGTTCTCAGTTAATTTCACGGAAAATCTCAGTAGTGTACATATTTAACTGAAAAAATAGTTATTCTTGTGACAACGGAAATTTTAAATTTATTTAACTGAATTTCGTAATCATATTGTTCATTTGACTGAAAAATTTAGTTAGTATTACTGAAATATTCTGTTAAAACGATTTTCAACTAATTTTATAGTTATTTTAACTAAAGAAATTTGTGTGTGTGTGTGTATTTACAAATGAAACACTCGTTTTTAATTGGATTAATTAGCATTTATTTATATATTTGAATTGGTATACGTGAAGTGAAAATGTTTCCACTTTCCACTAATACACTTCAGGTACACCTAAAGTGCTCGACTAAATACATTAAAAAAATTAATTTGATTCAGTATGGGTTAATATTGGGTAACATTTGAATTGGTACATTAAGTGTAAATATTTCCACTTTATACTAATACACTTAATACGATTAATATTTATCTCAATATTACTTAATTTCCGATTAAACGCGCTTACTAAGTTTTATTGGTTGATCTTTATTCGATCGGTACATTAGAAAATCGATTTATTGATTATAGCAATGTTTCACACACAAATGTCCAACTATTCTAATATAATGTATATATACGTATATATTCGTATGTTTGCACCTTTGTATTTGCCTCAAAAAGAACAGCGCTTATTACTTTTTATCGATCGATGATCATTTTGTCGGTACATTATAAATTTACCGACGAATGATCAATCGATTTATTGATTGAAGAAGATTGATTGCAATATTCATTACTAAAGGATATCATGATTTTATTAATTTTTTTAATGCAAATTTGTTAATTTTGTTTAATTTTTTGTTTGACTATTGATGATTTACATTTCTATGGATGTCTATATCTGAATCTGAATCTACATTATTTTTCGTTAATATGTTTTAATGACAATATACACCAGCATTTCAATAGCACAAAAAACATAAATAAAAGGAAACATTCCAAGAATGTATACAAAATAAAGAAATATAATTTATAAAATACTCAGTTCGTGAATGAATGTTCAAATAGAGTGTACGTTAGTGCTTTATTGTGCTATTTAATTCGTGCTTAAACATTTATATTGTTTTAATTTATACTTTTATTAATAAAAGAAGTTGTATTATTATTTCAGTTTTTTTTTCACACAGTGTAGTGTAGCTTTTGTTATAATATTTTGTTCAATTTTATTTTATAACATTTTTATTGAATTTGAGTTGTTTGACTTACTATTTTCAAAATGAAAGTGACGGAAAACATCGTGAACAAAACAGTAAAAATAATTGTACAGAACAATGGTGTGTCATTTGCATTTGAAGAGGGCCTATTTGATAATGCCGATTTTTTAAATAAAGTAAGTTTACTTATCATTATGTCAATGTAAATTGTAGTGCTGCACACAAGACGAGACAAGACGAGACTTACAAGGTCTCGTCTTGGTGTCGAAATATTTTAAAATTTGATGTACTGTCTTGATCTTGTCTTGAAAAAATTTTTTCGGTCTCGTCTTGGTTTCGTTTTGTCTCGGTCTTGAACTTGTCTTGGTCTTTTCTTGGTTTCGTTCAAGTTATCAAGAAATTCTATGTATTCATTTAAACTTTAAACTTAAAATATATGTTAAAGAATATGATTTCGCTAAAAATTCATTCCGTTTTTCATTCAACATAATAATTTGATAGTTTTATTGATATAATTTCATTGTATTAAATTTGATTACTGAATCATTTTATTATATTTTGTTTAAAAATTATATAATTATAATTTATAAAGAACTATTATAAAGCGTTATGAATTACGGTGAGCTTAGAAATATGATGAAGCTGAAATTTGGTGATCGTTGCTTCACGTAACGCACTTTAAGTATCTGTCTGGTCTAATTCTTAGCGCATTTTGTTAGTAACTTCATATAGTTACGCTCAAATCCTGCTTTGAATCCTTTTTTTCTTAATATTAATTTAGTTATATGACTAATAAAAGACCTAGTTTACGTAATCAGTCATTGAAAGCTTTGATCTGTATTCATTCGTGGATCAAATCGCCGTTGCGAAATACAATTTGTTGTAACCCGACATCTGTAAAAATAATATATGACTTGATTGACTTGAGTCAATCAAGTCATATATTTTCAAGTTTTTCTTTTTCATTTTTTTTAAGTCGCTTGACTTGTGGGAGTATGTTTTGTTTTTATTTTAAAATAGTTAAGTTATGCTTTATTATACTTGAAGGATTTAAATTCAATCTACTTATTTTGTTTTGATACTAAATATGCCTTTATGTTCACATTGATTTAATTTGAATTATAAACTTTTTATGTATCAAAAACGTTATTTGTTTAAATATATATACATCTTAAGGTGGTACTATCGTTAAGTCAAAATATTCAGAAATTGTTGAAATTCAAAACATTTGCTAAGATATTTAATTATAAAAATTCGTCTATTTGCATGAGCTTATACGGCAGTAGCATATAAAAAGTAACTATTTTCATAATCATGAAAAAAATAATAGTCAGATTTTAATAAAAAACGAATATAAGTTATTTCAAACATTAAGAATGCAGAATCTATAAAGATTGTCAGACTTTACTACTTAGTTTTGCTGTAATTAACATTTCAAAATTCACACTTTTCTCATAATGTAATAAATAAACAATTCCCCAAGTTTCACGTGGCAACGTCGCAAACTCAGGTTTGCGAGTTTAGAACTCGCGCGCGTAGTTTAAAACTCAGCGCGCGTAGTTTAAAAGCTATTAAATGCAAACTTGTATTAAATTGGAAAAAAATGTCTGTAGGGTTTTGATTAATTACAGTGTTACTTAAATAATAATTAATAACATTATAGAAAATGATTCAATAACAAGTAATAAATATTGTTTGTTAATTAATAATGAATTATAATAATTATTATTATAAATTCAACTAGATTAAAGCGCGCTTCGCGAGTTCTGTAGTTTTTTTTTATTTTACCACTTAAAAATGTAATTTTAAACAGTATTCTCTTGTTTAACTCTCATAAATGTAAAATATAAGATTTATTTGTTTATCTTAACATAATTAAGAGAAACGTCATTAACTAATTATTGTAACTAAGTATGAGAAAATCATATATAATGATTATAAAAATGTAATATAATATATTTTCAAAACATCAAGACTTAGATTACACATTAATAGTACATAATAAATTATGAATAAACATTTGAATATTAATTTTTATATCATCTTTTGTATCGCAGAGGTATTAATAGGCATATGATTGGTACAGTAAATTCACATATGATAAACTAAAATTGTTTTAAGAACTGAATCACATTTTGAGCAATTTTTTTGTGTTTAGTCACTTGTTTAGACAATAACGTAATGATTCCTGTTTCTCCGTCTTGTTGAAAAACATCTTGTAGTGTTTTCAAAGTTAACTGTACATCATTTATTTTTTTTATGATTCTTGGAGAAATGATTCCTTTTAGGTCTGATAAGGAGTTTTTGTTGATTGTCGAAGTTTCATCTTTCTTTCTAGCAACAAAGAAAGATGCAAATGATTTATAATCTTTAAACAAGTCATCTGAATTAAGTAATATAGAAACTAAATCATAAAGAATAATTACATCGTATAACGCATCGCGAAAATTACTTACATTATTCTTTGGTAAATAATCTGTTGCTAAGTTGCACAATTTAAATTTTCCTGCGCCTTTTCGAGATCTAAGTACTTTTTTAAACAATGCTAAAGTGTCGGAAAAGCCAGCTATAACAGAATAAAAGTGCTGTATCATTGAACTTCTTTCAATTGCATTAATCAAATGCATTGCATCGAATTTAGCATTATGCGCAACGAGAAACATGATTTACCACAAGACTGTAAAAAAGTATGAACTGCTGATAACGCATCGATAATCGTAACAGTTTCAATTTTTTTACCATGTAAAAACAATTCACCATTTTTATTTTCAAGTCCTGTAACCTTAGTTGCGGATGTAGAAATCGGTTGAATGGGATTGACATAAATATCGTGGGAGTGACATAAAAAATAGTGGGAGTATTTCATACGTCTCGACAACACCAATCGCCACAGTTTTCATGTCGACCAAATACGTCATCAGGTACAGCTTTTAGTGCTTGGTTTAATTTATCAGCTTTTCCTTTATTCTGTGCGACAGCATACGAAAAACACTTTTTCAGGTGAGGTATTACTTCTTTCTTTCGAATTTCGGAATTTCGACTGCAAATTGTACAAGTTACTTGTAAAATGTTTGTTTAAGTGATTCTTGTCGGCTAAATTAAATATTGTATCTGATCGTTCGTGGCGTATTGCGGCAATTGTCGAACTATCTTCATCGCCGATTAAAACTTTAGCATTTAATGCAACATCTCTTAAAATTTTGCTCCGATTAAATAATTCAGCTCCAGCATCCGCTTCCATTGCCTTCGCACTACCTTTGAAGTTAAACCGACAGTCATGATCATTTTTTGGATGACTTGAATCACACATTTTACATTTCCGATTCCGTGTTTGATAATCTAAAATATTGCCACTCAAAAATTCAATAATTGCACCGTATCCATTTAAACTGTCATAACTCCTACCATTACCTCTCTTACTCCATCCTATGTCGTAAGAGAGAATAATGTTAATAACTTTGCCGACTGACTTATCAAAATCTGTTGCATCGAAAGATTCAGTTGTCGATGTACTTATCAGTGGTACGTCTTTTAAAATTTCGTTGCGAATTTCCTCTGGCCTAAAGGAAGAAATGAAGGAAGCAATATAATGAATAGGAATATAAGGAAGCGAAATATAAGGAAAAGAGATGTATGCTTGAAAGCATGATTTCCCCATTTTGTTTATTTGGTAATAAATTTTAGAGTGCAAAATTTACACTTATTTACAAAAAATAAGAAATTAAATAAAAATATATATTTAAGTATAAATATAAATTGAGTATAGGTATAATTAAGTATAATATATAAATGGAATAATAATTAAAGCAAAACTATGATTTTGAATAACAAATTAAAAATCTGAATTACAAGTTGTTCAAAATTGACAATAATTAAAAAATTAAAAAATTGAGTATAATTTAATCATAAATAAAGTTATATGAAACTTATGTATGTCAATTATACAACATGATTTTTGCCCTTCTTCTAAAAGTAAATTTAGATGTTAAGTTTGAGAAATTAGTAAATCTTACAATTGTTCACATAGTTGATTTATATTTTCTAAGACTAATTTACGTTCCTCTTCAGCTGCTTTTTTGCAACTATTTTTCGCAATTTTTTCAATGTCTGGCCCAACTTCGCGTTCATATCTTTTAGAAAGAGCATCATTCATGCAAGGTACATCTAGGCATGCAAGAAGTTTATTCAACGCTGTACTTCCGATTCCAGCATGTATGCAACCTACAAATTCCAATAAAGTATCGTGAATAATTTGTATTTGAAAAAATGTAATTCCACAATTAATGTTGTTAATCGGTTTTAATTGTTCATATATTATTTTTCATCATTTTACTACCTAACAAAGCATTAGCATTAATGTCACATTTTGATCGCGTACGGTCCTCTTCGATGCAGTGAATCTCTCCAGTGGGCACAAGGGAACAAATTGAACAAATAATGCATTTTACTGTCAAAGTTGAATACAACCCACGCCTCTTTTCACCAATAACATTATCTAAGGAAAGAATTGTTTTGCATTTATCACATTTTAATTTCTTTCCTAAACTTCGAAGGCTGACAATACGTTGTCCGCAATACGCTTCGTTTTCCGTTAAATCAGTTTCACGACCTCGTTTTCTTGCTTTTCCCAACTCTACAGCTTGCATTCTTTTCTTTAACACTGATTCTTGGACTAAGTTGCCTTTGTAACGCAGTCGAGCAGCCATTCTGTTAGCTGGAGTAAATGTCAACATCTTAACAGGTTATGATGCTCTTGATTACAGTGTTGCCAGATCACATAGCTTGCGAATGGTTTGAACGAAACTCGCTATGATTGGCTTCTCAAGTACAGTCACATCAAAATATGTTGTGATGTACATAAAGTTTTAATATGCTTTATTTTAATATTTTAACAGTTTTAAAACAACATTTATATAAAAATTACGTTATTTCACTAAGCAAGTGTGGATATTAATAATTAATAAAATAAATAAAACGAAAACGATTATTAGCATAATTTATTATTTCTTCAAAATTTTGATTATGACTGTAACGATATAACCACCTTAAATTGAATTATCAATATACTTAATATATATTTTTCTCGGTTCGAATAAAAGTGTTATTTTTCGCCACACGATGATAGAAAATGCAGTTTCCATCTCTAGAGGGTTTTAAAGAAACTGCATTTTCTGCTCTCTTGTGGCGAAAAATATCGTTTGCACCATGGAACATGAAAGAATGAAATTATTTTGATACTTTTGATGATTTTGAAACTTTTAGCGTATTTCTTCATTTCTGTAATTTTCCATGCAGACATTTATCAAAATTTGTTACATTTATTTGTATTATCTTGAACATAGGATTATCGATCGATTGATAGACTAACGTCTCTCTTCAATTTTCTAGTAGATTCATGGTTGCTCAGTATTGCACCTAATTATATTGTTAATTGGAAGAATAATCAAGGTCTAAAAATGATTGTAAAAGCAGAAAAGTTAATTTTTATTTCATTTTTACATACCTCGAAAAAGGGGAAGTAGAGGAGAGGTATACTTTCCATAACGCTCTCCCTTAAGGATATTCACTCGCGAAATAAAAAATGCAATGAGAAAATTAGTTATCACACTTGTTATGGCAAGAAAAGACTCTATGAATTATTTCAGATTTTTCTGTCGCTTATATGAAAAGAAAATAAGTTTTAAAAAATATTTCTAAAGCATACCTTTAACTGAGATTGTGAAATAATAACACTTAAAATATACGGAAAAATGCAAAGTAAATTCTGAAAACCTAGAAATACTTAAAACCAAACCTTAAGTACGTTTTCTGATTTTTAGATTTAAGTTTGATCGTATTGTTCGAGAGTATTTAACAATACTGAGTTTGTTAAATTGATTGCGGTAAGATTACTGACGCCATGACGTAGAGACGTGAAAACTTTGGAAAACACGGTGAATTCAAATTACATATTACTATATATGAATTACGGAAAAATCAGATGTAAATATTATGGCTCTTATAATTTTTTTTATTCGAAATAGACACCTAATGAATTGTTCAATTTTAATATACAATTTCTACATATAAAAATAAAATAATATTACATTTTTATTGTTTTATATATTTTCTAAATAGTAGTTTCATTTAAAAATAAATGAAAATGCTTGAAAAATTGTAAGAAAAGTCATATTATATGAAATGAAAATAGATTTTAGACCAACATAAATGGCGTTTAAGAGAAACATGTAAAAATCATTTTTCATTTATACAAATTGAATGTAAGAAAACGGTAAATATCATAAGACACAAATGATCAATCGTGCAACACGAAACATTTATTATAACTTTAATTGGATTCATTTAGAATCACATTTTATTCATCACAGTCTGACATGATTAATAGTTAGACTTTTCATAAAATATATTAACATTGATTTGAAATCGATTTTAAATAATTAATAATAATGTGAACATGCTTAAGGTTTATCGATGAATATTGACTTTTAGTATTTTTGTTTGGCAACATTACATTCTTCAAATACTTTTCAGTCTCAAGTTCTCCGTCCTTACAATATTTTTCATGCAAAGAATTTAGGCTAATGCCAGCATTGGCAATTTTTTTAATTGAATACGATGACAAGGAACCTGTAAATGGTTTGAATGATTTTTCGAAAGTTTTTGAATTTAAAGAATTCTGCAAATTCGGAATAGCGTCAGATACACTGTATTTGTTTTGAATCAAATAATTTTCAGTAAAACAATTCATCGTCAACTGCTCAGAGGCTTTTACATCGTAAATCGCATTATGCGCATTTGCAGTAAGAAACATGTAAAACTTCTTCTACTAAATTCGTGAGCTTAAACGATAAACCATTTTTTTGCGCTCAGGGTACTTGTTTCTATAAAGTATCAGCACATCAACTGAGCCTATCACAGTTTTGGAAAAATCTTTTAATAATCCAACATTTTGGAATAGCAATATTATACGTGGTATATCGAACGATTTCGAGTTGTAACCGATTAAGATGCATGGCTTATTTAAATTCTGGAGAAAGCGCAAAAGTTCGCCAGCAATGACTCGTTTAGGAAAACAAATCACAAGCTGTCCATTGGAAAACAATTGACCAGCTTGTGTCGTTAAGTCATTACACTGCGAAACTTTGGATGATATTTGACGGGTTGAAGTAATGTATGCATTATAAGACAAATTACCACACTTTACAACAACTTGAAGTATTTCATCTTTATAAGAAAATCCGCTACTTTCCAGATCAAAATAAACCATTGCCAAATCTAAGTTCTCATTCGTTGGGGATTCTACTGCTTTTGGCAACAGAATAGAAATAGATTGTTGATTTTCAACGGTAGGCTGTACGCACTCTAATAAAGTCATATTTGATTTGTATGTGTCTGTTTCCACACTTTCTTTCTTTTTTGTAGATAAATTTCTTTTAATTTTATTTCTACGTCTTTTCAATTTAGATTCCGGCAACTTAGATTTAGCGGTTTGTCTTTCATGTATTTCCGTGCAACTTTTACTCCTCTGCGTGAAATATAATCCTGGGTCAATGTCAAAGTGCAGCAGAACGTTCTTGAGATAATAGTATCCTTCATTTTTTTATTAACCGCGCACTCGACTCTTGTGTTTTGTGATTCTGACATAGAATAACTCCTGTTTCGAGGAGCTTCTCTAGTTATAGAGTTATTTAAACTTTCATTAACTTGACTAGACGCAGCAGCTGCAAATCGTTCTGCGTCTTCGGCTAAGTTCCCAAATAATTCTTTCAAAGCTTCAAACAACTTTTGTGACTTAAATCCCCCTGGAATGCTTGAATGTTTGTAGTTTTCTTTGTCTTTCTCATAAGTGCACCATTCACCACAATGTCTGTTAAATGCGTGGTATGGTATGTTTCGTAGTGCTGCCTCAAGATTATTAACGTCTCCTTTATTCTGTTTTATTGCATATGCAAAGCATATACGCAAATAATATGAATAATATAAAAATAACTATAAACAAATACTATATTTACCTAAAACTACTCTTGTATTCAGCTCATGAACTTTAACTCCGAATCAGTTATAAACTTATCACCTGTCTCCACATTATTAAGCAATAAGACATTTGCTAAATCTAATTACGAGTACTGAGCTTAGGCCTGACGATTGTTCGGTTTCCACATTTTCAAATGACAAATATTCATGGCAAAATATGCATTTCATTTCTGTCGCCAACTATTTCGGCATCATGATGCGATATCCTTCCACTTTACAGTCGCTGGACTCCACTTTCTTTCGCTTAATTTTACCTTCTTCTTTCACGGTATTTCCACATTACTTTCGCTTCTTTCCATTTTCACTTCGAATTTGTAAAGCTGACAGTTATTTTGCACTGAAGAATTTTCCTTTTCGGCGCAATTGTGCATCTTTTGGCAGATTTACTGTAGCGTCATCCATGTTATTTGGTTGTTTTATTTATTATTTATTTGTTTATATCTTTATTTTACCGTCTTATTCTTTTAAGTGACACTAATTTTCGTCGCCGCTCACACGATCACATGCAGTCAGCAGTGTTGATGTACGTTGGTTATGTACAATCAAGTAACCAAACGTTCGTAATAAAATTTCAATCGACGTCTGACAGTGTTGCTGTGTTTAATATTATTAATAGCGCAATTTTTTATTGCAAAATAAATGTTTAAATTGTAATTATTAATTCTCAGTATCAGATTTGATATTAAACAATTATTTAAAATGAAAATATTATATAAAGTTGTTTTGTAATGCTATTTTCGCGGATTCAAATTTGACGTTTCAAAGTTGTCACTCTGCAGCATTTAACAGACAGAGCTTAGGACAGTTCCCCTTACGCCGCACAACCCGAGTGAATATCCTTAATCGCAGCTTGTAAATCGTAACGCCCATATCTTCCACGCATCGCGAAGATTGGAATTGCTTGGAGTTCCAAGCCTTTGTCAGATCGTATTCAATGATCATTAAGCAAGGTTATATCGTTCGATTCTTCCCTCTTGCTAATGGCTCGATTCTCGAGTAGCATGTTTCGAAACCTTCATTTCCATTCATTTCTTCCAATCGGCGGGTTTATACAACCCGTGGCTGTTATTCTTCTTACTTTCTTTGATAGGGATTTGATAGGGATCATGTATGATGATGTCACTACAATTATACATTATTATCTTTTTGACAAATTGACAAATTATATGATAGGTATTATTAGTCAGACTAACGTGGGAAAAGAATAAATAGAATAAAAAGAATAAAATGGAATAACAATAATTCTTCTTATCATAAGAATATTCCCATTATGCTAAGAAGATATTGAGTTAGTCCTGACAGCAGTAATAAATCTAGCGGTAAAACATCAGGACAATTGATATAATATAAATAATTTCGATTGTTTTTGTAGATTGTGTATCAATAAATCAATCGGCCAAGTTCAAAACAAACCAGTTTTTTGTGTCCCATTTTACAGAATAAATATGTATCAATCCCCTTTGCATAGTGTTTAAAATGCAAAATCCCTTTGCATAGTGCTCTTTAAAATGATCATATTTGTGTTTTTATCGATAACAATAAACAAATTATTTATCTGCATTAGCAAAAGCAAACTCTGTCATTCAGAGTTTGATGAGTATGATGTTTGATCATGTATCATTATAAAAAAACATTGAATGAAAAACTGAAGGAATTTATATTTATATTCATTACTAAACAGCGTTATTTAATTCGGCAATGGTCGCGCTTTTTCTAGCGTCTTTGTTTATCTACAAAAACGCCACTTATCTTTGTCGGTCGGTCAAAATGACCAAAGCGCGCCCACTCCCGGGTTAAATACCGTACTTCTGAACGACATTTAATATATTTCTGTTTTTGCAGTTATTAACAATGTTAAAAGAACGTAAAACTAAGCATAATAGACTAACAATGAAGAATATATGGCGATTAAATATGTTCGACATTCAAAATAAATTAAATAATGCTTTATTACGTGATGAAAATAATGACAGCGATATTGAAGGTGTGACTAGACAGCTTCAGCAATTGCAATCGCCCGGTAGACGTGCTGTAGAGAAAGAAAAAGAAGATGAAAATGCCGCAAAACATGCTGATCACACAAATGTAATAGTCGACGTACTGGAGTGTGGAAGACAAGTTTCCGTTGCTGATGTCGAAGATATTGTTGACAATGACAAGGAAGAAGACAATGATCTCCATGAAGCGCCTGTTAGTACTCCAAAGATTCATGATCGAGAACAAGACCCGGATTATTTGAACGAAAGTGACGTTGCGTTATTCGAAGAAGAAAATAGTGTCAACATATTGGGTGATGTTCATGCACTGATACACAAAAATGAGAAGACCAATATTTCTGACTGTGAAGATGATTTACTAACTGCAGACGTGTCAAGTCCTGCAAGGGAGAAAAGTTATGACTCAGCATCAAAACAATATTTAACACCGAAGACAAGGGAATTCCCTTTAGAAAGTATACTTTACACTCCCTCACCTGCGACAGCGTCAGTATGCAGGAACGAAGATAGTGACCAAGACATATGTGATTTGACAAATAAATTGGAAAACCTTGAATCTCCGACTATCAAATCTAAATCCAATATTTATGAATTTCGAAGTGATTCGTGCGATAGATCAAATGTTTCATTGTCCCCTTATGTGTCGAAGAAAAAATGTGCAAAGTCTCCTATATCACATACATATGAAACTCATACTTCCAATGAGAATATTTTGGAATCAGATACTGAAGTGATGCAAAAAAACATCAAATTGAGACGAAGAAGAGTCATACGTTCTGAATCAGGTAGTGATCCTTCAGATAAACAGGAATTTGTGCATGAAGAGGAAGCGGATGAAAAAGTTGGAACCAGTAGAAGCAGTTGTTCCGATAGTGAGAACAGTGATTGCACTAGTAGCACCGGTAGTAGTAACGCAAATAAAAACAGAATTCGTGGTAAAAAGCGAATTAACAGAAAAGAAAAAGCGAAGAAAATAAATTTTAGTAAAAAGAAAGTGCAAACTGTGAGTAAAAGAATATATGATATAGCAGTTGGAGAATTGGAATTTTCAACATATATTTTGCAAGATGAGGAAGGTAATATAAATGTGTCTAAGATGTTTACATTTCTCCGTAAGATAATGTTAACCGAATACAACGTTGAATGTCCACTCAAATTTAAATCACCGCGTATTAATCGGACAACAATTGTCACATATGCATACTGTATTTACGAAAAGGAGCATCGTCTTTCATTCAAATTTCAATTTTTCAACCTGCATACCAATAAAGGGACAGTTGTAACGATGAAAACGAAAAGCAAAAACGTAAGTCATCCACAAAAAAAATTGAAATATTTTCAATTGCGAGGTGAAGCACGAAGAAAAGTTGCGGAGGAGTTAAAAAATATACCGCCAAAACAATATCTTCTGCGGCAAATTGAAACGATTGACAGAGATTTGTTGGAACACGGAAACACGCAACACCTTCATCGATTACCAACATACCAAAAAGTCCTTTCTGAAACCATTTGCAAAGATACAGAAAGGATACAGAATCGTGACATAAATGATATTGTGATGAAAGGCATACAAGAAAAGTCAAGACGAAAGCAATATATACAGTTCGTGGCAACATCACCTCAGCTGACCGTCCTTTTGTATTCAAAGCAGCAATTGCAATTTCTTGACAATGAAACAGAATTTTTATTTATGGATGCAACGGGAAATATAATCAGAAATCCGCTTCCAGATGATTACAATAAACCATTTTATTATGCCATTGTCATTTCAGTTCGCGGAGAAACATTACCTATAACGGAAATGTTGACAACGGATCATACGGCAAATAATATTAAGCTTTTTCTTAGTCAATTTAAAACTTTTGTACGTAGCAGCAAGAAAAGTTGGCCAATAAGCAAAGTTGTTGTAATAGATTGGAGCTGGGCCTCGATGAATGCTTTGCTTAGAGAATTTGTTGACAAGACATTAGAGCAATATTTAGAAACGTGCTTTAAGATAGCTGTTGGGGAGTATTCAAAACCAATTGATTTTATGTTAATATATACATGTTGTGCGCACTTCACAAAACGCATTCAGAAAAATGCGGAAAAAATTACAACGAATGAGAAGATTTTGAAATTTTTCATGACAAGTCTCAAATTAATGATACTGAGCAAGACTTTGGAAGAAGTGCAAGAGGTGTTCCAAAATTTGGTGACAGGACTTTTAACAACAAAGAAAGATCTCGGTGATGCGTGCATGGATTGTATTGATTTACGATCTGAAGGTCATGACATGACTTTCCAAAATATTGACACTACAGACATTAACACTGAGGAAGGCAGAGAGCATTCATCGCATTTTATGAATTCACCATTTTTTCATCTGTTTAACAAAATCTTGGTTGAAATGGAGTCTCAAGTGCCGCTAGATGATGAAGCAGACTGCACAAATGATTTGCGCTGCACTGAACTAATAAAATTACTTATGAAATCATGTATGCCCTACTTACCAATGTGGTCAGCGATTATTGTTTCCAAGGTGATAACGGGTTTCGATAGAATAAGTAATGCATATATTGAAAGCTACTTTAATACAGAAAAGAAGTATGTTTTGCAGAAAAAAAAGTTACCGATTGGACAGTTTGTTGAAAAACAGCGACTCAACATCTCAAGAATTATTTCACTTTTGCAAACTGATATTGACTTGACATCAACAGTACCACGAAGAGAACGTAGACATGAATTAGTCGCAGAAAGGGCTGAGAAGCAGCAGTTAAACCGTACTGTTGCGACAAGAAAAAGAAAAATGCCTCCTGCATCAGAACAGAATGATATTCCACAGAAGAAAAGTCGTCTGAACGATGAATTATTAAATGAAGACGCTAAGGAGCAATGGATGCGAAAGCGACGTCCAAGACGAAAGCATACTGGACTCTCCCTTGGCAATATAGCTTGCAATTTGAGGAAAGGTCCAATCGAGATTGAAGAAGAAACAATGTCTGATGTTCATGATGTCAGTAATGATGCGTTACTGCAAGAAAAGAGGGCCCAACATTCCACAATTGTCATGGAAAAGCCATCGACTTCGCAGACAAAGCAGACAGACATACAATCAAATTTATCGCAATCCATCGAACAGAGCGAAAAATCGCAACACACAGAAGCATTAGATAATGGATTGTTCCTAGACAGAGAATACTATTATGAAGCAAAAGAAGACATGACATTAGGTAGGTATTGTACTTGGGATCCAGATATACCAGTTGTCAGTGATAATGTGTTCGTCCTCACTACTAGTCAGTTTAAAACATTAAAAAGGGATCAAGCAATTAATTGTGCGGTTATAGATGCATATGTAGTCAGTAACATGACGTCTTGGAATGAAAATTGCATATACGTTCCTTTGCTGTACACAAGCGCCGTATTCGGAGACCAGGACCGCCCAGAACAATTCAACATATTTCTGGAAGTTGATTTTGCAATACGAAAGAGAAATGTGATACTGATGCCATACCTGTACGAAGAACATTATAGATTACTTGTAGTTGATGTTGATGAAAAATGTCTGATGCATTTGGATCCATACAAAAGGGCTACCGATATGAGCCGAAGTTTCGGCAAAGTATTCCAACTTTTTGAACACTGCAATGATTGGACTTTATTTGGACAACTGAAAAAATTTTCATGGACCATAAGAGAATATACTGGATCACGACCATATCAACAGGATGACACAAATTGCGGCATGTACTTGATTTATTTTCTCGAATCCATCGCACGAAATGTAGAAATGGAAACACACTTTGATATTGACAGGAAGCGAGTAGAAGTTAGTGATCACTTGATATTACGATCCGCAACCATGCGCAATACGTGCTTATACTGCTTCACTGAGAAATATAATCAATGCATGATAATGTGTAAATACTGCAGGCGCTTCGCACACAATGCATGTTTGAGGAGAATAGGTATCCGTAAAAGTAAGAAAGAATGGGAAGACAAAAATGTTACATGGAAATGTCATATGTGCTTGAATGGAAGAAGAGCGTGGATGTCAAAGAAATCTCAGACTACATAACGGAAAATTGCAATATAAAATATAAGCAAACCATACGTAGGTTTATTACTGCTTATTGCACACATTTTATCAATGTTAAGTACATATAAGCGGAACTGAGCTGCCGACCGGCAGAGTTCTGCGTATGAGCGGATATGTTATTGCATGAGGAAACTGGAAATGCTGGAAGAGGAAGAAAAGGTTATCGATTTTTTATATGGAATGGAAGGACAGGATAAATTTCACACTTGCTAATTTCTCCATGTAATATAATTACAAAGTCTAAGAATACTGCTTATTGCACACATTTTATCAATGGTAAGTGCATATAAGCGGAACTGAGCTGCCGACCGGCAGAGTTCTGCGTATGAGCGGATATGTTATTGCATGAGAAAACTGGTAATGTTGGAAGAGGAAGAAAAGGTTATCGGTTTTTTATATGGAATGGAAGGACAGGATAAATTTCACACTTGCTAATTTCTCCATGTAATATAATAACAAAGTCTAAGAATACTGCTTATTGCACACATTTTATCAATGGTAAGTGCATATAAGCGGAACTGAGCTGCCGACCGGCAGAGTTCTGCGTATGAGCGGATATGTTATTGCATGAGGAAACTGGAAATGTTGGAAGAGGAAGAAAAGGTTATCGGTTTTTTATATGGAATGGAATGACAGGATAAATTTCACCCTTGCTAATTTCCCCATGTTATACAATAACAAAGTCTAAGAATACTGCTTATTGCACACATTTTATCAATGTTAATTGCATATAAGCGGAACTGAGCTGCCGGCCGGCAGAGTTCTGCGTATGAGCGGATATGTTATTGCATGAGGAAACTGGAAAAGTTGGAAGAGAAAGAAAAGGTTATCGATTTTTTATATGGAATGCAAGGACAGGATAAATTTCACATTTCCTAATTTCTCCATGTAATATAATAACAATGTCTAAGAATACTGCTTATTGCACACATTTTATCAATGGTAAGTGCATATAAGCGGAACTGAGCGGCCGACCGGCACAGTTCTGCGTATGAGCGGATATGTTATTGCATGAGGAAACTGGAAATGTTCGAGAGGAAGAAAAGGTTATCGATTTTTTATATGGAATGGAAGGACAGGGCCAAATTGGGCAATCTCAGCAAATACAATAAAAACATTATTATATACTGCTTGCTGTGCACTAAGAAAAAAGGCAAGTTCTGAAGGCTTATATTTTTTTTTTGACAAAACTTTATTTAAATTAATCAAATACAATTTTACAGTTTAGCAGTTAGTGTTTCACTGTCAAGCAGTTACTACCTCAAAATACAATTTGCATTGAATTGTCAAGTCACAACTGCAAGACACATCAAGCAATTTTTGTCTAACGTGAAATAATTTAAAAATAAAGTAAAAACTGCTTTATAGTTAAACGGTGACTGCTTAATATTTCTTTTTATGTTTTAATATGTTTATGTATAAATATACAGAAGATGCTTATAAAAGAGAACGTCGGTTCTCTTTTGGATGCACAAAAAGTGGAGAAATTTACAATTACTGTTTGCATCAGCAGCATATAATAAAAAGGTATGAAACAATGCTTGTTCTACACAAGTGATGCCAATATTAAAGTATAAATAAGCTAACAATCGTTGTCTGCGGCCAGAGTTCTGCATTTGAGCGGAAACATTACTTTATAAGAATTCAGGAAATGTTCGAAAAAGCGGAACGAATATTTAGATTCTCATCAGGATATACAGAAAATGGACAAACTTGTCCTGGTTTTTTCCTCAACAAAATACAATCTTAAACTAATGCAATACTGCGTGTTATGCACTAAGGAAAAATGTTCTGAAGACTTATATTATGTTATGAAATACATGTTGAATGAGCATGCAAGAGATGTTTTAGAGAGCAGATGAAAAAGTAGAATTGCAAAAGGGTAAGTAACTTCAAGTCGGTACTATACAAAGTGAAGTAAATTAATATTCGTATGAGAATAAATGATTTATAATATAATTTGTACAAATCTTATTTATCTGTATACACATATCTAATCACTGTGCTTATGAATATGCAAAGTCTAGTGTTGTTGAAGGTAAGGTATAATTTGATTGAAATGGAATACGCTAACAAGTAATTTCAATAATTCGTTCGTTAAACGTACGTTATATACTAATATATATTAATCATAAATAGGGTTCTTTAACAATGATTTGTAGAGATCTGTTGTTATATGAAAATTATTAACTTCCGTTCTAAAAATGACTGGGATAAAAGCACGATACGCTCAGTCCCTGGTTTTTTGTATAAATCTGTCAAATGCGAATGTCGCAAGTTTTTCCACAATCAATATCGAACTATCTTTACGGTAAGATATCAATTTCATAATTAGATATAATATCAATTATTCAATGTAGCTGTATAACAACAACATCTGCAATCATTGTTATCTCCCTTTAAAAGTAACCTCCACAATTGCAAATTAATTCTGAAAATGATTGTCAGAATTTTACTGATGCACTAAATTTGCCAGTTTGCAGACTTAATGAATCAGCTGTATACCCAAATAAAAAATGGCAAACTTGCACACAAATGTTCAGTAATACAATAATGAGCTAAAAATTTGATATCATTGCAGATAATATAATTGCAAGAAATATAGACTTCAATGAAAATGAGGTAAAGGGATAAAATCTATTTATTAAATTACAATCCCATATCCTCGACATGTAATCTTCTTTAAACACTACTTCTTTCATGTACACTGCACACAGAAACAATATTATTTATGTCATAATAGTAAAATGTTCAAACATATGTATGTTATGTTAGCATACTTTGCATAATATTAACAAAAATTTTTATTTGGGTACGTTGCAATGCTGATCGCAGCCTTGACGAGGCGTGGAGGCTTAAGTTTGTATAAAATTCTATTTTTATCAAACGAACCAATGCGATCCTTTTTCTCAGTAATAATTTAGAATTATAATCTATTAGACATAAAAATTCCAATCATAAACAAGTCTGAAACTTAACCCACTAGTCAAAGCAAAGAGGGACAATATTCTTAATGCAAATTAACCCCCAGCATATGTCAGCGGCGTTGCTGCACAAAGGTTTTCTCTATGTGCAATTTTTGCGCGTTTAGTTTTTACTCTTAAAAATAATGTTAGAGCAGTCGCAGTTGATCGTAATATAGTGCGTTATTTTCCTCAGTAACATACCTAGCCCGGAAAATGCACATTAA